>OX235279.1:85302546-85323127 GCA_944472155.2 Trichobilharzia szidati | reverse complement strand
GTCGTTTGTGCATTCTTGTCTGTTGGATGTCTGTTCTTTAACCTATGCCTGAACAGTCATTTCTGAAGTACGAATTCGCAAAGCATGCCTCTCTAGAATAGTGGTGGAGAATGAACGCATTTCTGCACCGTATATATCCTGCATTTCCGCCTAAATTTCCTCTCAGAAAGCTGGAAGCCAATGTAATTGCAGTTGTTTAGACCGTTGGGAGACCCTTTAAAGCCGTGTCGGATGTTATTTTGCATGCCTGTTGTTCATAATAAAGAAGTAAAAGGAAGGTATCCTGCTTAATATTTTTGACTTTATTTTAGCATTTATTTGAGAATATAATGTTTTTTAACCTGGTTTCACTACCTTCACCTGCTTGTACGTTAGAAGATCACTGCTGCGTTCGTTCCCTTGGATCGTTATTCTTTAACTTGCCCTTGTTATTACCCATAGTTTACTGATGAATTTGTGGTCATTAACGTTATATTGTGAAGGGATTCGTTCAATTTTGCTACGTCCACCACTTTCTCAACGTTTACTGTTGCCATAACTTTTTGAAGTGATTTTTTAAAATTTTGAATGTGCCCATAGATTATTATTTTGTTAAGTGGTTAATCCACACAAATTAATTGACAGTGGTATACACCAGGTTGTCACACTTATTTTCCCTGCTGTTGCCAGTTAATAATAATAATCTACTTTATTCCAAAAACAGTACTTATAATACAGAATGGAATTCTCAGCATGCATCTGGATAAAACTATAGCTTAATTATTCATTTTTGCAACATTATGGCTGGGACTCAAACGTTTGCCATTACTTGAACTTCCGATAGGACTGTAGGATGTAAACATTTTACTACCTGGACAGAATTTGAAAAAGATGCGAAGCTTTTACAGGTGGTAACAGTTCCATTAATTAATAAGAAGAGCAGTCGGCATATTCTGAACGTATGAAAGGTAAATATTGTAGAGTCTCATTCACTTCACGCTTACGTGTTGCTTACTTACACTTTTGAATACAAATTAAAACATAAGATTTAAGTAGATGCATGAAATGCATAAGTAGTATAATCCAGTGAGTGCATTAGGTTTGGAAACAACAGATTTATACTTCATATTCTACACAAACATCAGCCTAGTGGAATACCTAATGATTAGTTCAAAACATAGAGATGAGCTGTCACTGCTTACACCTATGCTGACAGTATGGTGACCAAAATCGCATGTAATTCAGTTTGGAGAGAGACAACAGTTCGACGGAACCATATTAAAGATGGTCACTCAAAGTCACACTGTTCATTCAAATGATGTACAAGACTTTACAGTCGACGCCGTTCGGTTAAATCTACTATAATAACAACCATTCCTACTTTATCTGCTAATGTGTTTCAGTAAAAAGTTGGCTTAACTAGAAATCACCACAGTAGATTACACTTATTTGAAGGCAATCCTTTACAGAGAGACCATGCATATACTGAAGTCACTCGTGATACTGTCATTCGTATTATAAGATACCAATTCTTTAGTGCTATTCAGTATCCGGCGTAAATTACTAGAGCAAAAATCATGAGTGGAAAAGTAAGAACAAAATCAATTTTGAACTGTATTAAAAACTTGCAGTTTTCGAAATCCGGTATCACAGCCTTGAATCTCGATTCTCTTCCTTGAGGCTTAGTTGACAAACGTACTTACATATACTTTTCTATGCCAAAGTAGTGGCTTGTTTTGGATGTTCTGTGGAGGGAATCCGTAAAAATTTAACTTAGCCTAAGCTATGTTGCCTTCAACGACCAATTTCTTTATGTGTATATATACAGACAGTTAGATTTTCAAAGAACAAGAGCTTAGTTGCTGCGTTGTGTTGTGATTGTGTATCCCTGTATGCTGTCTAAATTGTCATCTTTGAATAACCATCTGACAGTCTAGACAGCCACACTACAATCATGATCCTTATATCTAGGTTAGGTGGAGAGGTAATGGAGCTCGAAGTCGTTCAAGTAATTTCCCTAATTGGAATCCCACAGTTTGCTTTCAATTTATAGTGTGATGTGTGCTATTGAAAAGGATTTGTAAGCAGTGACCCCTTCTTCAAAAATCTTGAATTCTGAAGCCCTGGTTTAAGTTGCAAAGAGGAGAAATGTAGATTATTGTGAAGCGGTACAGAAGACACGAAGCTGCACTAAGTGTTTTTGTTTTCACTAATGTCTGGATGGGGATTATTCATGAATTAAAAGGTAAAAGAGACAATACAGAATAACTTTTGCAAGTTAAAGTTTAAATGCGAGGTCTCTGTATTTTAGCAACAGTGCACATAGTATTGCTAAGTTAACGATTCTGATAGCAAATGCCACTGTGTTCCACCGCTACAGCAGGACGTGCATATCGAAAAGCCACGAAAACTCTTGAAGTTTTCTTGGGAGTCTCATATTGTAACAACAGAAGGCAAGCCACGGAATCCAAGGTATATTTTCAAGCGATCAAACCACTATTTACATATACACAGTTTTATATTCTCTAAGCAATCATCGAGCGTGTGATTTTTGTTCACGTTAAACGATGTGAAATAGAATGTTCAAATATGCATAGTATTCTGTTGCTAACGCAGTATTTAAATGTAGGGATATGTGAGAATAATAATGTTTTGCGACACATTGTCTGTATCACACCACCACGATATGTGTATTTGCCCAAATGTATGTTCAGACAACTGAATCAAAGCTGTGTAAACATAAATACAAATAAGAGGTGACGTAAAAGTTAGAATTCATCAACAAAATCGATATTTTTAATTTAATTGCGAAGTTTCTTTGTCACTATAAAAGGAGGAAGTTCACCACGCTTTATTCCTTCAGAGGTGATCGCATGTGGTTTCAAGAAGGTAGGACACGGTTTTGAGGTCAGAGCCACTGTATAGGGCATTTTTTCGTCATGGAAATTACTGTTTACATTTCAAGCTCGCTAGATAGCATTGCAACCTCGCCTAGTTTACTAGCTCCCTAGTTTTCCAGCCTCTCCCAAGCCTGGGTAAAGAGGAAGGATTAGGCACAGGGCCAGCAACCCTTAACCACAAAACTAATCAAACTGCTTCAGAAACTTCAACGCACAAAAGAAAATCCGCAAAATGCAAAAATATAGAATATTAACTTATTTTAAGCTGGAATCGGAGAGGTGAAATGACGCCGGCTCGTAAGAGCCTTTAGGAAGCTAGTCGACTAGCCAGTGTTTCTGCTCTTGATGAAAGCAAGAATAAGAATGGGAACGTCAAATGTCCATACAATGTACAAGGCTGGCTGCGAAGGCTGCCCAAGTAGACAATGAAATGCGAAGATACAGTATAGAAGTGCTGGGTATCTGCGACAGCAGACAGAATGGATGTGGACTATCAAAACTGTTAACTGGAGAGTCAGTAATCTACTCCGGTCTGGTCACCCAGACGACAACCACGAACACACTGTGGCAGTGAGTGACTATCATGATGTCACCAGTGACAGCCAAAGCCCTAATGCAGTGGGAACCAATCTCCTCATGTAGGATCATGACAGCAAGATTCACCTCAGAAGGAAGGAAGGAATGGAGGTCACAATCATCAAATGCTACGCACAGTGCTACAAACAACACGGAACAAGAGGAGAAGGGAGATTTTTATAGACAATCACAACATTAATGGACAACATCCCAAATGGTGACATCAAAATCCTCATAGACGATATGAATGCCAGCCGAACTGGGAGCAGATAATACAGGAAGAGAAATCATCATGGATCGAGAGGCTCTCGCTTGAAGAAATGAATGAGAACAGAGAATTATTCGCAGACTTCTGCGCTTTCAGTGATTTGGTAATTGGAGGTAGCATGTATAATCAAAAGGATATATGCAAAGCAAAATAGATTGTGCCTGACGGGCACACCACAAACCAGATAGACTTCATCTCAATGCTCCTCAAAGGGGTGAAGACTCAGCCTGCTGTAGAGAAAGTGGGGAAGAGGAATAAACGTGAACTCAGACCATCATCGAGTTTAAGGAACCTTCAAGGCGAAGCTGAAATCCCTCAAAACAAACTGAGACATACCACAATTCAAGTCCAACACTCAGAAAGCGAAAGACAAAACTATAAGTGATACCTTCACTGCAGCTATCAGATCAGAGCAAAGTCGGAGACACTATGTGGCATCACCAAGGAAACCTGTGTGGAAGAATATTGCAACTAACTCTCTGAAGGTGGTTTTCAAAGAAATGCGTACAACTGTTCTAGGAAGACAAGGAATGGCTTTCAATGGACACCTATCTGGAAGCTATTAGAAGAAACTAGAAGAAGATGGTGAAAGAGATGCCTCAATGCAAAGATGCACAACAAAAGAAGAAGAAATAGAGTTCAACGTACGCTTCACTAAATAAAGAAGTGAAGAAGAGTTTTAGGAAAGACAAAAGATAATTCTATAAAACACTGGCCGGTAACAGAAGCAGAACAGGTAGGCAGCAGGTAAAAGAGACCTCAGGACATTCATTCATCGCATAACCAAGTCTCCATCCGGGAAGAGATCAACCCAGATAATGAAAACAATGAGAGATGCTCAAGGGAACCTGATCACCACAGAGGAGGAACAAATGAAACAATGAGCTGATCACTTCAAAAGACTCATGAATCTACCATCACCTGCAATTCACCCAGAATTACCACCGACAGCACGCACAGAACTGCCTACCAGTGGACAGCAATCCTCCAACGAAATCAGAAATCCTGAATGCGATCAAGCTACTGAACGCCAGTCCAGAAGACACCATGACCAGATGCGATTCCTCCAAAGCAATGAAGATGGACCCACAGACTACAGTGGTTGTGCTCACGTCATTGTTGCAAAAGGTTTGGAAGAAAGGAAAGGTTTCTACCGATTAGAAGAGAGGCTACATTGTTAAACTGCCGAAAAGAGGCAACTTACACCTCATTCTGCAAGAATTGATGTGCAATAATGTTCTTCTCCACGCCAAGTAAAACGCTAAGTCATGCCATCCTGGAGAGAATCAAAGATGCACTGGATACAGAACTCCACCCACCATCTGCATAGATGCTCTTAGTTCAATTGGTATTGATAATATTTCCATAATACTGCTCATATAGTTCAAAACATATCCTAGAGAGACTGAAAAATGCATTGAATAGAGAACTCCACTCACCACCCAGAACAAGCTGGCTGGATTCAGGAAAGGCAAATCATGTGCTGATCAAATTGCAACTCTACGCATCGTCATCACAGAACAAAGCATAGAATGGCAGTCAAACATCTCTCTCTACACCAACTCCCTTCATCGATTTCTAAAAGGCCTTCAACAGACAGCCCAGAGTTGACGGAGAGTAATTTGTAACCTGCTTCAACACTACGGCGTGCAGTTCCCAAGTATTCATCATCTTCATTCAACAGCTGGTTACGTGACAATACCACGTGTCAGGTGATCCACAACCGAAAACTCAGTGAGGCGTTCGAGGAGAATACAGTAGTAAGACAAGTCTGGCTGCCTATTACTATTGATGATAATCTTAATTGTGGTAGACTGGATTGTGCATCAGACTGTGTGTGGGAAGTGAGAGGACAGGAATAGGCTGGAACACCGATAATAAGACTCCAGAGGATCTGGATTTCACGTGTGAATGATTTTTGTTCAGTATCACACAAAATCGAATACTTGCAGGCGAAAACCAACAAGCAGGCGGAAGAGCTAGAAATCGAAGACAGGACTCGAGGTGAACATAGAGAAGATGGAGGTGGTCAAGATAATCAACCAACAGTGACATCAACAACACCCAGCACCAATCACTGTCAACGGGAGAGATTTGACAGAGGCTACTTCTTGCCTTCACTTATCTGGCTAGGAAGCATCGTTTCAAAGGCAGCCAGCCAGCCAGAATCGGTAGGCAAGATTCGACTTCATCAACCTGAAATCAGTTTGGAAATCTTCTTCTTCACTCAGCCAGCATCAACAGCAAGATTCCGATTTTCAACACAAATGTCAGTTGAGTCAGTCACCTCTTCTATACGGATCAGAAACTTGCAGTGCGCGTTACGAAAAGGATTTCCAACACGCCCCTGCGTACTTTTATCAGCAGCTGCCACCTTGGCTGGCTGGCTCCATATTGCATGGATGAGGCATACGTTACGGAGGGCGTCGAATGACACCGCGTGCAATGCAGTCAGTTCATCGCTCGATTACAAACCAAATGGGAAGTGACTAGTGGGTCGTCGGTGCGAGGGTGACATGGACGAGAACGTGTGAGTTGTTTGAGATGGGAGATCATGGTCAATCGTGTACTCAGCTGGGGAGGACAGCAAGGAACAGAACAAAGTGGAGATGTGTTACTCCACTATGGATAAGATTTTATTTTGATAAGTCACACCGTGTTACACAGTAAGAAATATTACCTGATGCCGTTTCGAGCACAAATTATTACCACTCATAATCATATCAAGTTACTCACACAACGTTTTCCTTAATTTTTGAGGCCTGTGTTCCACTCGGAACCTAAGGGAATAATAGGAATCTTAGGTAGTATTCCATATTAAAAGAAGAAGAAGGAGACGACGACGAATGCTGCTGGTCTGTAGTTTCCGGACACTAATGAGCTTGCTTCTTTCAAATAAGACACAGTTTTATCCATTATGGAGTTATACTCTACCACAGTGCCCAAGTTTTATACTTATAACAGTTTTATCCACTTTCATAGCCGAAGATAACCAAAATGGCTTCCTGAATGCTTGTTAGTTCTATGTTTTCTGGGACTACAAGCTTTGAATTATGGCTGCAAAGGCTTCTGCTTGATCCAAATCTCTTTGCTTATTCGGAGACTTTCGGTACGGCCGAAATGTTATGCTCTGTGTAAATTCATTGGATGTGTTTCAGTGGAGCTTCTAATGTGTATTGAGGTACACATCCACGCTCCACTCTTCTTATATCGCACGACGCTTTTCTTTCGGAAAATGTCGGAGACTGGAAACCCTATTTATCAACGTTGTCCATAACATTAATCAATAGGCTGGTATCTAAATCTGCAATCGACATCACTATTGATGCAGTGAATGTGAATCCCTCTGTGCACTGAGAAATCCTACTGACACTCAACAAGTGCCCTTCATCTCAACTGACCTTCCAGTCGCATCTGCAAGCTGACAAATTGTACTAACATCTGCACGTTTTCTTGAGTTGTGTCATACAAGTACTACGGAAATGACAGGATTTTGCCGAGATAGATCACTGGTTGTAATTGCCTCCGGTAACATCTCAATCTAGGGTTTTACAAAAACTTATTAATTTGGATTGTTTTTATTGCTATGAAATTCAAGACTGGTTATATTAATAATCTTGAGTAACAAGTGCTAACTCTTTCATTTCCTTTACCGTTATAATCCATCATCGTTAGTGATCATATATGCTTCAGTAACCATTGGTCTTTTTTTGTATTCTCAACCCACTGAAATCAGTTTGTTGCACTGATTATCACAAATGAGCTTAGTCAGTTTCTTACTAAACCCTTATTTTCACCTATCACCTTCACCAGTGTTTCCACACAAAACTGAATGTGATACCGAGTTTCTGCAGACTGATTTTTACACTATGTTCAGATAAGAACTTGGTCGGCTTTCTTCCGGATATAGCCCGGCCACTTTCATGGATGAGCTGGACATGTAAACCCTTGACAGAAGGTTGTTTTTATGGTTTTCTTCTTCCGGTCACAGATGCATACATACATGATCTGTTGTACAGCTTGGGTTTGTACAGGTATTTTGAAAGGAATGTCGAACCTTCACAGAATCTCCGCATTGTTGACCAATAGCGAAATAGTATGTCTGTGCTCACCGCTAGGTCGATGTAGATGGATGTTTGATGACTCGACGCTTATCCCAATAAGACTTCATATAATTTTTCTTATTAATAAATTTGAATAAAGCAAGAATGACGAATTTTCCCTGTTTGAAGTCAACATGTCAGTTATCTGGAGGGAACTGCATGCAAATGGTCACGAAATGCTCTCTGTTGTTTCAGGGATGTGTAGATGTTCTTGATATGTTTTTAAGCCTACGTGATCTTCATCATCGAAGAGGTTAGATAAATTGCTATCTTAAGTACAAATAGTCAACGCAGCTAACTGATTCTGATTAAAATCAACTCGGTGAGGGAGTAAACAGAGACTATTTTAAGATACTGACCACTGTAATGTCCTAACGAGCTCGTTCAACTATGTACGCCTCATATCAATGGTCGGTCTGCTAAATTTGGGCTATCGAGATAACATGCTGAAAATTCCATACTTGTACCAAAATACTGTGTGGAATCGAGCTATAATGAAAACAAAATAAATATGAAGTTTTCAAATGAAGGGTGTACTTTTTTATATTCTTTATTCTTTTTAGGTAAATTCAACAGGGTAACTATACCTAGGTTTTGTATTCATGTCTCGGTAGCACTATTCACTAACAGCTCTAAGCTCTGTATCTTTTGGTTTCTGCGTCAGCGATATCTATTTGGCATAGGATATAGCTAATGGAAATCTAGAATCTAAAATATGGCGTGACTTGAAGGGAACTGGGTCTATTTAATTGATTGCAAATGAGAAAATTATATGGAGCCACAGGCAAAATTATATCAGCAAAAGAACCAAACAGTGATATTAGTTGATGAATATACTAGATTTATATGACAATGGTAGCTCGCATACCATGGGAATTTTCGCAGCTTCCCACAATTCACAAATAAATCTGTTGCTGGAACACTCACAGTTGGAAATGGCTTCGTTTTAAGTAGTCACAGAGAACAGGGTACTTCTTTCGATATCACTCGCATGCGGATGATTTTCATATAGTTCTAAGTATTATCATCGTTACCTCCGGATGCAGACTGTTTAGGATAGGTCGCAATATGGATATTTTAGGATCATTTTCTCCGAGTGGAAAAAGGTGACATCTAAAACGCTTACTCCTAGATACCTAATATAGTGCAGTCAACTTACGTGAATATCCCTAAGTCCTTTAATTCCAATGATGTTTAACTCATCTTTCCTTCACGGCATAACTTCTTGAGGCAATCCTTCCTATCACTTAATAACTAGTTTTTTATAATGTAAAACAATTTTCTGAATTCGATCGGCTGACATATAGTTTAAGGACTAAAGCGTACGGTGTTACTTAACTTACACTAAATCTTCTCTGTTTTAGGTCAGTATGTGGTAAGTGCTAATGCCCAGATTTTGTACATGGCATATTGTGTGTGGTGTCTTCTTTCGGAATATTGGATAGCTGATGGGTAGATAAAGTCTGAAATAAAAAGACTAAATGGAATATAGAGTGAAACACTTTTATCATGTAAAACTGCTTCTAACATGTGGAATCTTTTTAGTCAACTTACTAGCAAAAGATAAGTTTCAATTGGTGCTTATTCTGGTGTAAATGCCTTAAATCGATCTTTTATAATGCAACAAGCTAATGTGGTTAAATCTGACATTTCTAGTCAAGCCAGGGGGCATTTCCCTGGTTTTAATGAAAAAGATGTATTGTCCTGTTTCCAATCCTTAAATCCATTGATCAGATAGCAAGCGTAACCAGACAGCTATTGAGAACAACTGTAACTGCAGTAGAGCCACTGAAATAATGAGCCGGTGAGAACGAAAAACCGAAGATTCGAGGCCGGAAGGGGCGTCAGGTCTTGTCAAAACGCTGTTCATCACAGCTAGAGGGTTATGTCCAAAAAGAGCAATTCACAATGATTGTAGGGAATCTTATGGATAATGGATATCCGTTAAAGTTCATATTTAAGTATGGAAGTGCAGAAACGTCTATACTAAAACGCGAAGCAGTTTGAAAGAAACCAGTTTTTATATGTCTAGAGAGTAAAGGGGAAGAAGTATCGACAAGAGCCGAAGAAAGAACCGAGAATGCATTTAAGATAACATTTCCCACTAGTAACCTGTTCCACTTTACAGCACGACACGCTCCGTAATTCAGTCAAAAGTAGATAAGTGTCCCGCTCATGTCAGCTCCAAATGCACACACTGATTAACTTGCACTTGCAGTAAAAAGTACATAGGAAAGACTAAAAAAAGAACTTTTGAGCATATCGTGTGAAACGTAGCAAAGTACCCTGAGGTGCGATTGTCAGACACCTGACTGACACGGGACATACAGCTAAATTAGCCAAGCTTTCAAAATAGCCCATAAACAGAGAAAATCATAGTGACTTCTTCCTGAAGAAACCGTTACTACCAAAAGGTTTCAATAAAATCTGTGTATACTAAGAGATAGCGTGAATTACGTGTCACTTCACCAATAAATATAATTATTTCGTTCGATTGATTTTTGTGACTGGTTCTGTTGAGAAACACTATACTTATTGTTGATTTCCAATTACTGAGTTGAACTCACTAATAAATTTCCAAATGTTTGCCTGTGTCATTATTTTACTTCCCACTCTCTGTAACTTTCAATCATATTCTGTATAAATTTATTCCTTTGACAAATTTTGCATTGTGTCTCTAGTCCTACATAATTTCTACGGGCTAGTGTCAGTCAAACTGATTTCATTGTGGTCGCTTCTTAGTTATAAGGTGAAGGCTTCAGATCTTCGACAGACTTCTGCGTCGTATGTTCCACCAGTCGACTGCCCTAGCTTTGGCTGTTTGCAAGGTTAGTGTGCAGAGGTTGGTTATATGCGGTTTGCGGTATGGAGTTTATTAAAACCATGTCAGTGTTATGAATGGAGTTGATCCTTTCACCATTTAGCCGCCCAGCGTAGTTGAAATGACAGATAATGATAGATGCAGAGTTAAAAAAAGAAAGACGTACAGACAGATAGATAATCAAACTTAATAATTAAAAGAAATTAAAATAATAATAATAAAGGCGAATGAATAGGTAGGGTAGTCAAGAGAACGAGATAGGGAGTATGTGTAGTGGTGAACGACGAGTTTAGAAGTGGCACACTGCGTCGGTGGCACAGCGGTTAGGACTCTCGCCGACCATGCACATGGTCCGGGGTTCGACCCCCTGCCGACGCACACCTGATATCTATAGTCGGCATGCAAAATTTGGGCTACCGATGTCACATGCTGAAAATTCCATACTTGTACCAAAAATACTGTGTGGTTTCAGGCTATAATCAAAAAAATATTTAAAATTTATACCCACTAATAGTTTGGTTTTAAATAGAAAGACTGTTTAGAAGCAGTCATTGTGTGTCTTCGTGATTATACAGCCTAGGTTGAAAACCTTCCACGGACGTTGCAGTAGCCACAGATGCTGGAAAAGATTTCCGAGGACGGCAAACTCGAAGCAAAAAGAAAACAGACAGCACTGGAGCCTTTACTGTCTGGTGCGCTATCCTTCTTGGGTTTCTACAAAGAAGCCCTCAATGACTTAATGGCAGAATATCTTTGTTTGCGTGTTTCTAGTCATTTGTAATCTTGTGGGAAGTAATTAGGTCACCCCTAGGTCAACGGTAGCTCAGTGTGAAAAAACCGAATTTCATTATATGCTTTATCTTGGAGTCCCATCACCACTTTTGTTTCCCATCAGTGAACTCCTTCCAAAAAGTGGCATCCGTATTAAGTAACGGGGAACATTGACACTGTGCACTACAAGGTGCGATAATACATATTTTTATACAAATTTAGGAATAGCTCAGGAGCGATTGCAACTAACTGTTTATGGGTTAAGTATAAAACCACATATGCCCTCGCCACTTCTGCTGTGTAACTGATAATTTTACCTGGCTTTGCGGCTAAAACGAGCCCAAAGTATCTCTGCGATTTTACACAAGACAATTTATCGTCTCAAAGGGAGTCACGGACTCTCTGCGGCGCACGGGCACGTAGTTTGACTACTTTGCTTTCCTTAGATCGAAAGTCATACCACTGACTAGTACCTAGTCTTCTAGACTTTTCAAGTCAGTCTAAAACCTATTTGAGTTTTCCAAACATTCTCCAAATCTTTAAATCATCAGCAGGAAAAGAGGCAGACAGTTTCGAAGTCATGGCAGGTCACTGATAAAAATCAAAAATATTAAGGGCCTCAGGAAGAGACCCTGTGAACTCCTGACGCCGAAATGCGCCAGGATGACCGGGCACCAATGACTCTGGTAACAAATACTTTCCGGTCCATGTAAACATCGCACTTTTAGAGAAACGAGTGACCAGTTCCCTCTTGACTTATTTTGTGTAGAAAGTCATGCTGAACTGTGTCAAATTCCTTCGTGGATTGATAAATGCATATCCTGGCATGATGTTCAATCACTATAAGGTGACGGTAAATTTGTTATACAGGATCTACCTCTCCTGAAACCATGTTATGCTTCATGGAGTACGTTAGTCCCATCCAGCTGTTGCCCGGCGTGACGATCAGTCAGACTTTCCAGTACTCCTGATAGTAATAATAATAATAATCTGCTTTATTCCAAAAACAGTACACATAATACAGAACGGAGTTCTCAGCATTAGTCACAGTATTGCATCAAATTTACTCAGAATACAAGTAAAATTAACCACAGGAATTCGTCCACATTTACAGTAGGAATAAATTCAAAAACGTGCGAAGTACAAGAATAACCCAAGGGAACCCAAGGGAACAATAATAATAATAATACAAGAATAATAGCTCCGTAGCGGGAGGCAATTCCCCAGAATTATTAGCCACAGCATTCATCACTGAACATCAGATTCTGACCCTCACTGTTTAAGTCGATTTGTTTAGATTAAGGCTTATGGTCAAGCATTCACGCCATTTGGCACACCGTCGTATGAGGTTCGGTCGTTCGTGCGCGATCCCTAGCTAGTTAAGCAATCATCTCTCACTCCGATTCCGTCCCGAAGTATACTGCCTATTGTGGACGACCAATTCTGGTGTTTTGCTTTGCCTTTGGTCTACGTGGAACGAACACTACAGAAATTGTATTAGATCTTGCGTTAGTATACTTCGTAATACCCGTTAACGTCAACACCCTCAGCCTCTTAAACTCTAATAATAATAATAAGAGTGGATTTGTTTCAAACAGTATTGTCGATTCAGTCTGGAAATTTTTGCATGCTATAGAGTATTGAATCTAATGTTCTCTTAATATAGCATGGTGAGGGGAAAAACAAAATAAAGAAATTATTACAGTGCTTAAATGATGTTTATACTTATGAGAAGATAAACAAAAATGTTGAGAGGATTATAAATTGAAGAATAATAGCAACAAATCTTGGTGGAATATTGACGGAGAAAATGGTTTATTTACTAGTGCAAAGAAGGTTAATTAGTTCGTCCCTGACACTTTTTTCATCACATAAAATGTGTGCCAAATATGGTATCGTGGAATTTTCGCATTTAGATGTGAGCACATAAGGTCTTTTGAAATGATTTGTGTTTTACCTGAAGAGACACTGGGTGAAAGCTGAGGACATAGTGGATGCCCAAAGTCTGATAAAACCCATTTATTATATTTATAGCATGAAATCAGATGCCTATCAATGACGATGTAAACGATATGGCCCAATGGGATGCCACTCACCCTGCTGTCAGTCTTCGGAGTCCTATGAGGCATTAGAGTTTTTTTTCAGGCAACCCCGGGTGAACAATAAAGAGGAATATATAAGATGCAAGAGTTGAAAAGCTGTAAGGATACGGGGTGAGTTATGCCTGAGCGCCTTAACTTCTCAATGTAAAAGTCAGATGGAATATTTTTTAGAAATCGCTGCTTATGGGATCTCTATCCGAGCGTTGACGGTCACTAGTCAGGATATAATCCAGTTTTGATGACTTCCACTTGGCCCCCTCCGAGTGTTGTCTTCAGCGCTCTCATTGAGTCGGGCATATCTGATGGGGTGTGGCACATTTCGACAAGATTTCCCCTTATCACACCCCACCTGTCGGTTAAGGCATGAAGCGTTGAAGTTTGTAGCTACAGTGACTTGGTCTTAGTTGAGGTTGCGTAGCCCTGTGACGGTGCCGAACAATCTCTGGTGTCCGCCCCATAAGACGGCGGTCTGCGGGTGCCACCTGATTTCAATTTAATTTAATTTTGATTACAGCTTGATTCAACATCGTATTTTTGCTACATGTATGGAATTTTCAGCATGTGATATCAGTAGCCCAAATTTTGCATGCCGACCATAGATATCAGGTGTGCATCGGCAGGGGATCGAACCCCGGACCATGTGCATGGTCGGCGAGAGTCCTAACCACTGTACCACCGACGCACTGATAAACACTTGGTGTGGCCGACGGTGAGGTGGCACCATATCGAGCCTGGGAGTTCATTGAGTGGTAGGTCCGTTGTTCGTAAGCGCTACGTAAGCTGTTCGTAGACACATATGGCAACTACGCCCCCTACTTTGTGATCCCTGTCTCCCCTGATTAGAGTCATATCGCTCATATTGACTTCCTTGTCGTCAGTAGAAGGGGTTAGTCTGGTTTCTAATCTCAACTATTTTTCTTCTCAGTCCTCTCACACTCCTATATAGACAGCTGGTGGTAAATTACACCACTTCGCCTGACTTTGGAGGGGCTGACGAGTGTAGATTTCTGGTTGGTGAGTCAGATTTCGAAATGGTTAGCCAGCTCCCACGAAAAGTATTTTCTTCAGGTTCAGTTGACACACGCGTGTGACAGTGGCTGTCGTCTTCTGTCTTGCACCTCTATGGTGTAACTGTGGCATGAGGACGCGTTGTGACTTCAATTTGCTGCTTCCCCATAGTTCGAGGTCTACCTTTACAGAACCGAATGTGTCCACCAACGTTATCCTTCTTCTCTTGCCACTGTTGGAGCACTGCAGCCATCTACTCCTGACAGATGAATTTAACAGCCTTTTAGCCAGCTGGTCAATATGAAGCGAGTAGGACGAGGTGGTCTACAAATTAAAAGCCCCAAATAACCACTAAGGGGCAATCTTCACTGCTTTACACTGCGTGTGCGTTTATCACAAGCAGTTCCTGTATCTAGCTCCCGAACTCTGTGTATGACCACGGAGGTGGGGAGCATTAGTTCTCGAGCCTGCTTTGCCATTTCTCTGGCTGCCGATGGCCTATCAGGTCTTACTCGTATATAATAATATATATATTTCGTATAAACGGGTTAGTTTACATGAAATGCATGCCATTGGAGGCTTTCTCGATAGCTAGAACTTGGGAGATTAATATTATACTCTGAGCGTCTTCAACAGAGCGCAGTGTTGTCCTTAATACACATGGTTTACCTTCAGGTGCCTGAGCACTTTTGTGAAGTCCAACATGGACTTATAGGCTGAATGCCAGCCCAAGTTTGTTGCGCAAATAGAACCATTGTTCCTAATCAAAAGATGCCTTTTGTTCGATTTGACTGTTGCTGCACATCGGCGCCTCAAAATGGATGAGGCGATTTGACTAGCTAACCTCATGCTTAGGTTCAGTTCCTTGTAGCTTTCTTTCCTATCTAGGTTCAGTAAACTTAGCTCGTTTCAAAGCCTTTCTATTTCGTGTCTCACAACCAAGATCACGTTTGTTAATGGATGCAAGTGGTCATTTTGCATTACCAAAGTCTCCCGCCGCTCACGTCACAATGTTATTGAGGGTTGTAAGAGAAGAATATTTATTGGATATACCTTCGTGTATCTTCCGTTTCGCTGGATTTATACTCCTGGCAGATCAGGGTAAAGGTCTATAGTATTTCACTACATTTGCGGGGAGGGTACAGTCTATATTCGCCGATGGAGCGCTGCTTGAGTCTGTGTCAGAATGACAAAGTGGGCATATTTACTAAAATCAGTGGAGCGTACTATTTCGAGAAAACACTCCTCTGTCACAGTGTCAGTTCAACCATCCCCTTCGAAAAGTACGTTCGAAGACCCAGTGGGCTTCACAGACGACACAACTGCAACCGTGACAAACCTCTTCTTTCCCAGAAAACACCTTCAAGCTGTTATGACAACTTGGACTTTTCCTTTCAGTCTTGTTGAGCATGACACGTCTTCCTGTGGAATCAGGTATGGTGTTGTGTCCACGTGGTTAGATCTGTGTAATTTTGTGTCAACATAGTCATTTTAACAGATCAAGGAGCGTGTGCTCAGGCCTTTAGAGCCGATGTGCTAGTTAATCACTGCTCTTAAATGAAGCCCTAGTCGCCACAATCCATGCACTTTGCAAGGCCGGAGCCAACTATTATATTACAGTCATTGTTAAGTATGACTGAATAAAATTATTAGAAATAGCAACAGAATGCTTGTTCAATCAAAGAATATCAAAAAGACTGAGAAGGTATACGAAAAGTATCTTCAATTACTCCTAGGGAGAACAATCCGTTGAGAAGAATCAACTTCACTTCGATTTCCGAGAGTGCAACATAACGGAACTGAGACTTTATGCTATGTCAAGTGTGGCCGAAGCCATGAGTCCCTTAAAGAATGAAACTGGTTAACGGTTTTAGACGTCCTACCAGACTTTTGGCAGATATCGAAAAAGTAGGGCGGTCAAAACAGTTATCATCTAGGGGCATAAACACTGCCAGTTGATATGTATGTTGTTTACTTTGTTAGGTGCACCTCTGCATTCAGGCCATTAATTATGTGGCCACTTAGGACCTTGTAAAACGTCAAAGATGACAACTTGGTCATATATAGTCAGACAGACAGTGAGTATGCGAAATGTGCAGAATCCCTTTTAGGACGCAATGAAGAGTTTGGACGTCAGACTAACAAGACGAAATCTCAGATGGTCAAAATCAATGATACGGTGTCTGGACATAATGTAGGAAGTGGTGAGACATAATCTTTGGTTGAAAAAATCCCAACAACAAAGACTAGTACAGCCCTGAAATGGAAAGGAAAACTACGACATTTCTTATGGAGAGTAGCATTCGTAGTGTGTTTTTGAGAAATTCAACGATATAGCAGCTCTGCCGTAGTGTCTATTGGGGGAGTCAAAGTCCGTTCAGTCTTCCGGTGATGAATATAAATGCAACATTTGACTATTCTAACGCTGTTTCACTGTTTTTTATACAAACACAATGCTCTTTTTTGATGTACACTCTCTTTAAACTACTCACCTTTAAACTACTGGTTGTCATTAGGTGACTACGATCCCGTGTGTCCCAATGCATTTCTTGAATTATGGTTATACATACAATATTTCTTACTTCAACATTTCTCACTTACATAGTCTAGTAGCCAGTGTTTTTTGAGAATTAACTTGACAAGCTGTGGTAATAATGTGCTTCTTTAACGAAGCCTTATTTAGAAGTTCATCGCAGTTAATCAGTGCGAGCGGAAGTAGCACACATGTAAGAAGCTGCAAACTCATTGGAAGACTTTCAAAAAGTGGGGACCTTATAAATTGCTAACAGTGAGAACCTTTTTCACGTACTAGTATGTGGCTACGTTCACATGCAGAGGAAAAATCGGCCAATGAGATATTGTAGAGTAGTGAGACGACTTTGTGGAACTTTCATCTAGCGCGTATGTTTCTCTCTAATATTTTTTTCCTTCGGACGACCAACAAAGTGTTGTTAAATGTATTCTTTTAGTATGATTTGATGACACAGTTGCTGATAGTTACTGATATTATGTATGCGCAATATTCATGATATTTTCTGCATCATCAATATGCTCCACATTTCAATAGAAGTGTAAACTAGGATGACTGAATTTATTGAATACCTAAGTCATATATGGCCATACATGTTAATTATGTAAGTGCTTAACTTATGTAGCTGAATTCAGTCAGTCACTTTTAGGAATGTCGAGTCGTAATAAGGTCTGTCTGCTAGTTAAATTCAGTGGAAGCAGACATAGTCGCATTCGAACAAAGACATCTGAAAAACACCGACGAGTGTTTTATGACATCTGACCAGATACATTTTCATAATCAGCTGTAGTAATCGATTTTGCATGCAACAACAAGCGAAGGTTAGTTCAGTCATTCACTTATAACCATGCAGATATTCTTTGTTCCACTTTGTCATGCCGAATAACTTTGGGTGTGGGCATACAGTTTTGTTTACTTGAATTGAGTAAGAATTTAAACGTGATGCAATTTGGAGACTGGGCAGTTTCCGTCAAATAATGGGAGATACTTCTCAAGCGAAGACTTTCATCTTGGATTGTGCTCAGCCTATACTTGATGATAAACTTGTTTGCTTTGCAGTGAAACGAAACGTTTTATCTAATATTCTTGTGTTCTATTTGTTCTGCATGCGGTGGAAGTACAACATGCTAGACCTGTACTCCCTGGGATGTGAACTCGTTACTATACGTAATTGTAATTATGTGCGAACACTATCGATCGATATAAGTAGTGAATTATAAGTGCTTTAGTCAAGCCTAAATATCTGCCTAAAATTATGCGATTACGTCTCCTAGCCATAGGTAAATCTGTAAGGACCAATTACAAAATAACCTAACCTCTGTATCTGAAAAATGAGAATAGAACTTAGGCACTGCGGTAAGGTTCGATTTCGTATGAGATTAAGTGCATTCAAAAGTAGTGCATTACTATTGTTTCACTCAAAGCGTAATGTCAATCCATATGATTATACTGTACAATAAGTCTACATGAGACGAATAATTGAGTAGATGGAGCTGTGGCAATCGTAGTAATACTTTGCTCACCCTGGATTATGCCACCATGTATTTTCTCAGGTCACATTGATAAGTCAAGCCTCCATCTCGTAATGATGAAAATTTAGTTTTACTCAGAATAAGAATATGGTAAGCAGGATGTTAAATATATTTGATGAAAAGTAATAAGCAAATATCTGTACACAATTGTTTGTCATAATTATTTCGGCGGTAATGAATTGCTTTGACCAGGTTGACTGACGTTACAGAAATTCTGCAAATAAGTGAACAAGGTGTATTTTTGAATTTGTTGCAGTTAGAAAAAAGTAATTTAAAATTTAAACGCTTCATTTTTGTCTACTTTTGCTGAGAAGGTTCATTCTCCTTCCTCATTCTTTGGTCATGACAGCATTCTTCTGCGGTTTTCACTATCCTATACATTGTTCCTCTTGTCAAGTATAGCACTAAGCAAATAACTCATTGATGATTTGGTATCATTCTGAACTTTGGAAGGTAGTTTACACATCTAAAATGCAGTAATTATCGAGTCTTTAGTAGCACTTACTTGTAGACTATCTAAGCGTTTCCTCTGAAAAGTTTTCTCATCAAACATTTGTATCATTACCATTATTTTGCTGGGAAATTTTAAGTCGAACTTCTTTTCATCACCTGTGCCTCATGGGATAATACCACCCATAACTACACATCCAATATCCAATATCCTGATTACGAGCTAGTATAAACCAGTGATTTCTTTGAGCTCGCTTCTTGATTTTAAGGTAGAGGTTCCAGATCTTCGGTGAACTTATGCGTAGTAAATCCCGCCACTCGACTGCTTTAGCTCTGGTAGACTCCAGGAGGAGTGATGCGAGGATTGGTCAAGATTGTGGTTTGTAGTGTGCAGTATGTTAGGACTCAGCTGCTGCCGTGAATGGAGTTTGACCTAACACCCGTCGGTCATTCGGTATAGTCATAAAAGTAGAGTAATAATAATAATAATGATAATGATAATAATAGGTTGTAGTGTAGATAATATAGGTTGAGATAAGTGAAATAATAAAGAAAGAAAGAAAGATAGAGTAGTCGGTACAGTGGGAGAAGACAGGACGGGTCGTGAAGATTTAGCTTGTATGCTTATCCATTGACAATGTGGTTTCAAATTTTAAGAGGGTAAGCCATTGAGACACAAACCATGCATTTCTGCATGATTGTCCAGCTTCCGCTTAAAAATCTCCACAGATGGAGCTGTAGTTACGGCCGCCGGTAAAGCGTTCCAGAGACGGCAAACTCGAAGCGAGAAGAAATGTGAACGCACTCGAGTCCTTGGTCTCTGGTGTGCTATCCTTAGCGGGTTACCTCGTGGAAGCCTATAATCACTTAATGGCAGGATGCTCTTGTTAGGATGGGCCTGGTCATTTAGGATCTTATAGACGGTGATGAGGTCTCCCCTGTGACTACGGTAACTAAGTGTGAAAAGACTTAATTTCTTCAGTCTCTCCTCATATGATTTGTTGCGGAGGCCGATCACCCATTTTGTCGCTCGTCTCTGGACACTTTCTAGCATGTTAGCATCCCTTTTGAGTAGCGGAGGAGCAATGATATTATGCACCTCAAGGAGTGGCCTCACGTATGTCGTATACAACGTTAGGAATAGTTCAGGAGTAAGAGCTCCCAGTTGCCTATGCATAAAGTGTAAAGTGCCGTAAGCTTTGGCGACGTCCCTCGTGTAATTTACACTGGTGTCTAGCTTTTCTGTTAAAATAAGGCCTAGATCGCGTTCTGATGGCACACAACTCAAGTTCTGGCCACCAAGGGTGTAATTTGCACTCTGTGACCTGCCGGAATGAAGTTGCACTACTTTGCACTTCTTTAAGTTGAAAGGCATTCCGTTAGCCAGAGCCCAGTCCCCCAGCGTTTGCAGGTCAGCCTGCAATCTGTCGGAGTCTTCCGATGAGTTTATTGCTCTCCAAATCTTTACGTCGTCAGCGTAAAGAAGCGCAGAGCAATTCAGTTGACAGGGCAGGTCATTGATAAAAATCAAAAACATCATC
>OX235279.1:85182404-85302049 GCA_944472155.2 Trichobilharzia szidati | reverse complement strand
ATTTGAGGTAAGTGAAGAGAAACGTCTGACATTAATTCCCTGTTTGTAAGTGTAACTTTGACAAAACACCTTATCACTTCGAACTTGGACTACGGAATGTTACAATTAAGATTAAGAAAACTAAATAATTGTTGAGGACTTCTGAATATGTGTATCAGCAAAATTATAGTGACTTTCACTACAAAGTAGTGGAAAAGATTCCCTCACTACCTAATGTTCAGTATACATATGATGCAGTAAAAGCGTGTAGACTCTGTGAAATAACCACGAATGGAGAGGAAGCAACATGAATAATTATCAAGATAACTACACACTTACTCCAGTTTTGAAGTAGTGTCTAACTGAATGGAGTTAACGCGTAGATGCAAACTATCGTTAAGTTCGTGGATCTACCCTTAAAAAAGGCATCCAATAGGAGTGGAAAATGTAGTGCTTTTACTGGGATTCCACTGCGTTTTCTCTTAATATACATCGTCTTACCTACTCATTAGTTAAACAATTTAATCTTCATAGCTTAATCTAACACAGGCTTCATAAAGTGACGAAGTAAACTTAAATGGTTCTATACAACACATATTATGTCATAAGTTTATCTTTAAATCACAATAAACCATGAACTATAATCTTTACCAGTTAGCAATAGATTCACAATAAAGAAATCAGCATTCAAACAATGATTGGGATATATTTTTAAAAAGAAAGACTTCAGTAAAAAAAAGAACTGAACATATATCAAGAAAAAAGGTCAGATGGTATTATTTATTACTGTAACAATTTCGGGTACATTTAAATACTAATGAAATAGAGAACAGGAGAAAAACAAGCGTGTTACTTGAACTCCTGAGGTCACATCCTATGTATCGTAGTGAGATTTGTATATCACATATTGGCTACAGTTTAGTTACCTAACTTTTCACACATCACATCAACATTTTTTTTAAAATATTGCAATCATATTTGTCATAATATTTTAAAACAGGGCATATGATCCATATAGACCGGCAATGGAAAACACCGGAGTTGTTACAGTCAATAGGACTGGAGCAAATAAACAGCATTATCCAGAAACAGAAGACTTAATGCCACTTCCTAAATCATACCGTATTGAATCAATAATTCACCTCCCTGGTACAACAAAAGAAGCTAGTATGCCAGATATTTCTGTAATTCGTAGTCATGCAACTGGTCAGTATGATAGTCCATCAAGACGTAGAGCTGTTCAACATCCTGTTTCCGGAGAACTTACTCGTGAAGAAGTTGCACGTTTAAGTCAGGCCAGAAGACAAGAATTATATCATGAAATGGAAAGACGAAAACGAGGTGAAATTGTAATCCGTCTAGCTGATATTAAGGTAAGAATTCTTATGCATATATGATAAAATGTAAATTATATATCAGTGCACGCTTGTGGACTGTATTTTTGAAGAATGGTTTGAACTGAAAGTATCTCATTGCTTACACCTAATACTTTAGGTAATGTGATGTGAACATGAGATAAATTGGCATGACTTCAATTGCCAGTTACAAATAATTTGATAGAGTTGTTTGACGTTAACTTATTTGTTGTAAATTAACGATAGAAGATAGGGAATTGGTAACGGATATTTTTATTACGGAAAAGCACATCGTATTTATACATTTTTAACCACATTAAAAGTCGGCTAGTCCAGTGGACAACAAACTGTTCTGATTGTTTGATGACTGATCCAAGGTTAGACGTTGAGACAGAAGGTTATTTCATAGCCACAGCATAAACTAGATCCAGATTTGAGGAGTAAACACTTCTACCTCTGCAGCCATTAACTTGAAATGTTCATTACAGTTTCTACTTCTTCCTTCCAACCTACTGATTAATCTTATCAGTAGCACATGCCACAGTAATAATGATGGTGTTTGAGTGTGTGAGATTGCAACAGAAGGAGATCCCAAAAAATAGAAACACACACATCTTGTGAGAATAAAATTTATTAGCAAGCGCTATCAGCCAAACAACTAACTCTAATATTAAAATGTGAAATTGGATTGTACAATTTAATTAGATGAATGACGCAAATACAGAATGTCGCAAAATATTCCTACAAAACTGTCTAGTAAATCCGTTGCTCATTATCGGAAAAACCAATTTGCAAACTAAGACTATTGTAAAGTTATTACTACCAGCTACGTATTATGCTGGTGATTTAGAAACTACTTCGCTACTACGGGGTGCCGCCAACAATTATACAACTCATCCAACAGTTGTACGACAATGCCAAGTAATCCACAACGGGAAACTCAGATAATCCTTTCAAGTGAAGATGGGGGTAAGACAAGGTTGGCTGCCTACTATGTCCAATGACTTTCCTGATTGCGGTAGACTGGACAATGCATCAGACAGCGGGCAGAGAGGAAACAGGCATAAAATGAACCCACACAAAAGACTTGGAGGATATGGACTTCGCCGATGATATATGTCTGATCTCCCACAAACTAGAAGATATGCAAGTGAAAAGCGACAAGTTGGCAGAACAAGCATCAAAGATAGGCCTTCAGGTGAACATAGTGAAAACAGAGGTGGTGACAATTCCTGGACTACAGCAACAGACAAAAATCAGCATAAGTGGGAGAAATCTGAAAGAAACAACATCCTTTACCCACCTGGGAAGCATCGTTTCAACTACAGGCGGACGGATTTGACGACGATATCAAAGCGAGGATAGGGAAAGTAAGGAAAGCTTTCATTACTCTCAAGTCTGTGTGGAGATCGACAACAGCACTCACCATGAAAATTAACATCCATACTTTCAACTACAATGTGAAGTCAGTGCTACTATACGCATCAGAGACTTAGACAGCGCGTCATGAAGGGCACACCTTCATCAACAGCTGTCTTCCCTCAATACTACTCAAGGTAAGATGACAGGCTAGAAAACATCAAACACTGGGATCTCTGGCAATGAACGAACCAACCAACCAACGAGGGTCCAATTGTGCAACGAATATGCAGGAAGAAATGCAGGTGGATGGGACTGGCCCTACTCTGAGGAAACCATCAAGTGACATCACTAGACAAGCTCGAATGGAAAGCGGCGAGTTGATCGTCCAAGGGTGACTTGGAGGAGGTCATGTGAAGAGGAGATGAAAACGTGTGGACAGACGTGGAGCCAGGTGAAAACTCTAGCAGAGAACCGAACGCAATGGAGACGCGCGGCTCAAGCCCTATGTTCCTATAGGAAATGAAGGAAATCATAACAGTAATACCGGTGGATGGCTTATTTCTACATCCATACCTTTTAAGATCCGCTGGCGTTCAAGAATGTGAACTACGCCTAAAGGCGTAAGCAAAGATTACATGGACTCAGCTTTCCGTAAAGTATTCACTTGAAGAAAAAATTTCACCGTGATTTTCCTTGGGGAGGGACTTAAATAATCTGCCGGTCACCACAAACAACTGCCTTTTTTTGTAAATGCAGTGCAGTATTTGGAAGCTTTTCATACCAGGAAAAAATGGTGCACACTAGACAGAGTGGGGCAGAAAGTCTCAACTAGCATGTTTTACGCCTGCAAATGGCTCTGAAATCCTATTAACCAGAAAACAGCTGCTGAACCGTTTTATCAAATGAATTTACTCTATTATGGAATTATCCTTTGCCAAGTTGCCAAAGTTCTTTCCTTATATCAATTAATGATTTTTATTTATTGCTCAATTTTTTGCACATCATTTTTATTCACAGGACTGGATTCGTGCTAATTTCGTCATCGTTTTCGTTCTACTGATCAACGCTAGCTTGGCATTTTTCTTTTTCAACTTGTTAACTGGAAATTCAGATCAGCCTAGTCAATCTGGTAGGCATACTCAAAATCTTGGTAGTTCACAACCGAGTGATTCAAATGTAGCTGCAGTCAAAACAATTAAAACAGCGAAGAAAGTTATTTCAGCAGCTATGAAAACTAAGCACCATGATGCAACTGGACAACAAAAACCATAACACAAACTAAAATATACACGTGAATCTCATACGAAATTATATAAAATACTAGTTTCGAAATTTACTGAAGAGCTATATTCTTCATGTTGCTTTAGTTTGTTACATTGATATTGATGTTTCCTTCCTCTTTTATCTGTGTAAGAAAAAGATTAGACCTGTGCTTCTTCACTTTCGGCACACTTTTTTGTTTTGTTACGTCTACGCATGAAATCGAGAATATATCATCAGATATGTTTTGCCGTGTACAGCTGAAACAATTAAATTACAAAGCTATGAGTAGTGATAACTGAGATGAATAATCCTCAAATGCTTTGTATAATAACATTTGTTTATTCTTAACCTTTTTCACTCCACCTCCCCTCCCACCAAACTAACTTCATCTAATGTTACCTCCCTCTTCCTCCTCCTATGAAGCGCAATTGTACACATATACAAAAGCCTGAAAAATTCAATTACACCTAATTATCGCCCACTTGTTGACCATGGATATTTCCTTGAAAACAAACAGCTAGCCTTCTCTCATTCTGTTTCTCTTTTCCAGTCTATCTTCAAGTAGGTGTTGCTAAATAATTCTTTTACTTGTTTGTTATTAGTGTCAATATGCTTTCATCGCCTATGTTTTTGTCTGTCAGAAGAGATTCAAGGTAAAGTAAATATTCCATCTTATCCAGTATATACTATAAAGTGAAATATTATTGACTCCCTCCCTTTCAAATCATACAGTCCTGCTCTAATTTATTCAATTTTCGTCTTTATCCTTTTTAGTTTCTCTTTTTTTTAAGAAAAATAATAATAATCGAATACAAAAGGTGAACTGAACAGTTATTATTTTTACCAACTAGTTAACTAAACAAACCAGTTACTAATATCCCATAAAAACACACAGACGACTATCATTCATTCCCTTCAAACAATAAAGAATACTAGCTGAATTTTTAGGCATTACGAAAATACTTTTTCCACTTTATCTGACTATTGAATTTCGATGTTTTATTCCCAAAAATTTCTGTAGGCATTCTGTTAACTAACCAGTCTGTTTTGTCTCTCTCTCTTTTTCTCTTTATCTATACTCTGTTTCCCCCCTTTTTTTCTCTATTTTTTTTCTCCTTCCTGTAATCTCACCGTTAAAGTGTCTGGACTTGCTCAAACTATAAAAATAAAACAAAACTGGTTCTCTGTGCTGTTGAAAAATAATAATAATAATAACAACAATAAAAGTCAGTTGATAGAAATAGTGTGAGGATATTTACTGACAAACATAACGACTACTTCTTATATGATTTAAGTGTATTTTTTAGTTAATTTATTTGTTTCCACCTAATTTCATCAAAAAGAGGTAATACGATTTGACGAAATAATGAAAATCAGGTATTTAATAGTTGTCGCTTTTTTTGTATTGGGAAAATATTTTCATTATAAGATTCTAGGAACTCAAGAGTTGAATGATGATGATGATTACACTTTGCAATGATGACAGAGTACAGAATATGCACACTAAAACATATTAGGCAGTCGCATCGAAAAATGGAATCGTTAACCGCTTTCTAAGATTCAGTTATGTATCATCTAATCATCCATCCACCCCGCCTAACAAAATATTCCTCAATGCACAGTTAAATGAAATGCATAAGCAGTGAAAGTTTTTGAGATCCTTGTTTAACTTTCTTCTTGACTTGACGGTAAGAAAATATACCGAAAACAGCACATAAGTAGATATTACTACTGCTTATTTTACAGATATCTTATCGGAAAACTTTCATTGTGACTTAGTGTAGCGGAAATCTGAGACAGTCAACTATCCAACTATTTTCATCACATCTTAACAATGAACATTATTAAAGCACTGACTCTTATTGAAAATGATGTCTCAGCATGTATGCTCGCACTAACTTTAGGCCCAAAGAGAGACACTGCGTTACCTGGCGACCTCCATCACCAAATCAACGCTGGACTCAGATAGACCACATAGCCATAGGGTATCGTTGGCGAGGGTCAGTAGAAGACTGTCGCTCCTTCTGGAACACGTGCGTAGACTCTGATCACGCTCTGGTTCGCGCACGTTTATGCTTACGACTAAACGGACATAAGAAATTGACGGCAGCGAAACAGGTACATCCCCAACTAGATCGAGACACTGAGTCCCTATTTAAGGAAGAAATAGCGAAACGAGTTTCTGAAGTCGACAGCAGGACTTCCCTCGAGGTAGCCTGGCACAACATACAGTCAGCTGTGCTCGGAACGTTATCAGTTGATATTACTGTACAATACTGTGTGATTTATCAAAATAAAATCTTATCCATAATGGAGTTATGCTCCACCACAGTGCCCAAGTTTTATATCAATGAAACAAGGCAAAGCAGCAGGACCTGATGGAATGACTCCAGAGGTATTTAAATACGGTGGAGACAGTTTACTGTCTGCATTAACTGAGGTACTAGGCAGCGTCTGGGAATCAGAGGAAGTCCCATCGGGTTGGTGTAAGTCACTGATTATCCCCATATACAAGAAGGGAGACAAGTCTTCCTGTGATAATCACAGAGGGATTAGCTTGACTAATATAGTATCTAAAGTCCTAGGCTCAATAATATTGCGTAGACTAAGTGGTGCTCGGGAGGCACAAACACGAGAGAACCAGGCAGGCTTTAGACCAGGAAGAGGGTGTATTGATCATATCTTCACCCTTCGACAGATTCTAGAACATAGGCATTCTACCGGCGTCCAACAATCATTATATTTCTTGACCTAAAGGCGGCATTCGATTCTGTCGACCGAGAGGTTCTCTGGCGATGCTTGGCTGTAAAGGGAATGCCGAGAAAATACATTGCACTGATCAAGGCACTCTACTCGAACTCATGCAGCCAGGTGAGGGCTTATGGCGAGTTGTCATCTGTCCGTCAGGGATGCCCATTATCCCCATTTCTATTCAACTTCATCATAGATGTACTAGTGGATTTAACCCTAACTCACTTCAGAGACTCAGGGATTGACTTGCTACCACTAGGGAATAATCTCGTTGACTTAGAATATGCAGACGATATAGTCCTTCTAGGCAAGGACGCTGACAAAATGCAGAGTCTTCTGAACACCTTGAGCTACAATCTACGAATTTTTGGCATGCGATTCGCTCCCGCCAAATGTAAGATGATGTTACAGGACTGGACTACACTGACTCCTAGTTTAGAAATAGGGAGTGAAGTGGTCGAGCACGTTGACCGCTTCACTTATTTGAGAAGTACCATCAGCCCCAACGGGTTGATCTCTGACCAAATCTCAGCACGAATACAGAGGGCTAGTTCCGCATATGCCAGTTTACGCCATCTCTGGCGTAGACGTGATATCTGGCTATCGACCAAAGGGCGGGTGTACTGCTCAGCAGTCCGCTCCGTCCTCCTTTATGGCTGTGAGTGAGACCTGGCCATTGAGAGTGAAAGACATGAAAAGATTAGCTGTCTTTGATCATAGGTGCCTGCGTTCTATCTCCCGTGTGAAGTGGTATAATAGGGTGAGCAGTATTGAGGTTAGGCGTCGAGTGCTAGGTAAGGAGGGGAAATCATTCGACGAGGTTGTGAAGTTGCATCTATTGAGATGGTTAGGACATGTGTTACGTATGCCTAGTCATCGCCTTCCTCGACGAGCAATGTTAGCTGACATAGGGTCAGGCTGGAAAAGAGCTAGCGGCGGTCAAACCAAAACATGGCACCAGTCAATGAAATCTACAACAGTTAGTTTAAGCCAGCTACGTAGGAAGGTGTAGACTTCCTGGTTGGGGTCCTCGGGACAGTAAAAACCAATGGTTGGAAACAATTGGTGATATGGCTCAAAATCGTTCTCAATAGCTGGCGCAGATGCATCCACTCCTTGTGACTTATGATTTCAAATGAAACTGTTTTGTTCTTCGTTACTACTATTCCTTTGTCTCACACCTCTGTTTACTGTCTCTATTTTGCATCTCTTCTCTTGCTTTGTGTGCTACATGGAGTGTGGCGACTTGAACTGCAGCACATAGGTGCAAAGTTCTATGTCGAAAACAGACAGAGAACAGAAATGTGTGCTCGCTGGAAAAAGAAATATCCCAATGTTATTTTTTTTTCCTATTTGATTAAATCTCCCTCCAACTACTTGATCAGAATGCTGTTACGAAAATTCAACTAGTGAACGTTTAAACAGTTTACAGAGGTGGAAAGACGGTGTAGTTTATGGGCTGTGTGTAATAAGTCCAATTTTCTTCAAAGGAGTAAAGTGCAATACACATATTTCAATATATATATGTATATATATATATATACGCTGGTGAAGAGGAAAGGTTGAGCATGAGGGTAGCAACCCCATCCTGTAAAATAAACACTGCTACAGAAACTTCAAGCCATTAGCTTGAAGTCCTATGTTCCACTGGGGAACGTGAAGGAAAAATATGTATATATATATGAATTACACAGCTTTATTTCATCTACAATTTAAGAGATTGTTCATCATTCAAACAGCTTGATACCTTTAAAAATATTCACAGTCGAAACAGTGAACATAAACTGAAACGCCTAAATAATTTAAATAAAGCTTTTTGTAGACCTACTTTTTTATTTAGTGATAACTATCAGTCACTGAAATTTTAATTTCTCAATCGACTTACTGAGCTTAACTAACCCTACTACTGTAGAAGTTGAATGCAGCAAAATCTCAGAAATTCGAAATTCACTTTATAATGCCACTGTAGTTCCAAACTATTTTCCTATTTCACATTCACATTTCATTACGATACGCATATACATGAGTGAACTAGCCAACAACTTTCGGAAAGTAGAGAATGGTAGTGAAAAAAGAAACTGAAATAAAGTCGACATTCAAAGAATAAGAGAACTAAATACAAACGTAGTAGTCACATTTTTAAGTCTACGGAGGGGAATGTAGGTAAAATCTTAACTGTGAACTCAATAAGGAATGAAGGTAGTAGGAAAAAAAAAGAGAAAGTCTAAAATGTGATAGAAATAAAAATAATTAATACCAAACAATAGTAACAAAAAAAAATTTTGCTATGCAGGAACATAATGGCAGTGGCATACTAAGCGAAGACGGTAGATCTCGCAAAAGCATTCTTTGTAGCCAAGCTGTATAAGTTCACACACCAATGAAGTGCATCCATGACTGATGAAGGCAGGTATAACCTCTATTGAGACAAAACACAATGAACATTGGGCAAGGCGTGTGCACTGATATCACTATTTGCAAATAATACCACTCGTTTCACGTAAGGAATGTTTCGTTCTTTTTTGAGCGTTGCTTATTAGGTTCTTCGAAGAATAGTAAGCCTTTTCTAGTTTCTTATTCAAAGACTTTCTCAATGACATAAATTATCACTGCTCCTTCAAAGATATTACTCTATATAGTGTGTATTTCTGTTTATGAGTAGCACACCATATAACGAGTACGACAGACGATAAACGTTCAAAGTGCATCTAAGTAGAAGTTCTTTTAACTTGCCTGTGGGGTATTCCAATATTCAAGTCGCTGTCTTCCAAGTTTTTGCATCAGAAACAAATCGTCACTTTAATCGCGGCCTTTGTGAAGAAAGATTCGACATCGAGTGATATCATGCGGTTGTAGTCCACTTTCACATCTTTGATACAGTCGATGAATTCAAACGTGTCTCGAAAAGAATATTTTGAAATTTGTTAGCCAACAGGCTGTAGCAGTTCTCCAAACTATTTTGCAGTTGGATGGTTTGGAGATACGGACATGTCCAAAGCAGGGAGCAACGGAAGTCCCTGTCTGTGAGTTTTTGGTAATCGATATAGTCGGGGTATTATCTAGCCAGTTGGTGGAATGCTCTCGTGGACCTTTTCAGAGATAAGTCGACCACTTTTTAGCTTTCTCAATATCCCAGTGAGTTGCATTTCTGTTTTGTCTTTCTCTTTGTCAGGTGCAGCGAACTTGTTGTTGTCCGAAAGAATTGCTAACATTTTATGAATATAGTCTTTTCTATCCATTAGGACTATGTCAGCATCTTTATCAGGGCGTGTGGTCAGCAATTCCTTGTTACGTCTCAGTTAGTTCAGCTGTTCTATGTCTAAATGCAATAATCTATTGACTAAAGAACACACAGAACAGCTGAATCAACTGAGACGTAACAAGGAATTGCTGACCACATTCAATGGTACTATTTATACGAAAATCTTTCAGATGTATGAAAAGCTTATAGACAACTTTCAAATTGTCAGTGGGGGAATCTCATCTAATCATCGGTATTATTCATTCCTTACGTTCCGAGTGGAACAAAGCCGTTCATTCCACCCCACCCCACCCACTAACAAATCACTAAAACTACAAATAGAATTCCCTGCAAGTTATTCACGGATGAAGTAGAAACAAAAAAGAGAGAACGCATTCCTTGGAGAAGATAATCTTTGTCATGAAATGCATCAAATTACTGTCTTTTAGGCATTCGGAAATGCTACACTTATTTATAATTAAAACAGACAACATGGGTCATTCTCAAAATGTTTAAGAAAAAGTCAACTGCTTTATTAAATAACAGCATAAAATTCTTTATTTTAAAAAGAGTATACAGTAGGATTTATATATACAGACTGATAAGCATATATCTTTTTTACACAGTATCAAACACGTTTGGATTTTCGTTCTGTAACAGTTTCCGCATCTCCACCTCTCTTTCGAACATTTAGTGGATTTCTAGGATCGTATAGATCATAACGATCAGGATGAGGCATAGTAGGATCGAGAACTTTTCTGGCCGGTGTTGGAACCTCTGATACTAGACGATTTTTCATCCTACAAATAATGAACGAAAAGATTTACACAAAGATGACTCCTGTCAATTTTAACTATCATTAAACTAAATTTTGTTGAGATACAATAGATACATCAGTATGAAATTAAGAAATAATCTAATTGTTGACCTCTCGAATACGTTTAATTCGTGAAAGACTGTCATCACATGGTTAAGAGACGCATGCCATAAAGTCAGACATTCACTATATACCTAATCCAAACAGTCAACACGCTGCTTTTTCCTCTTTTGTGTACTTTGTGTTCTGTTTGAACTGACGAGAATATCAAAGCGAGAATCGGGAAAGCAAGACAAGCTTTCACTACTCTCAAGTCTGTGTGGAGATCAACAGCACTCACCATGAAAATTAACATCCAGATTTTCAACTACAATGTGAAGTCAGTGCTACTACACAGATCAGAGACTTAGACAGCGCGTCACGAAGGGCACTTCAAACAGACTACACACATTCATCAACAGCTGTCTTCGCTCAATACTACTCAAGATAAGATGACAGGATAGAAAACATCAGACACAGGGATCTCTGGCAATGAACGAACCAACCAACCAACGAGGTCCAATTGTGCAACGAATATGCAGGAAGAAATGGAGGTGGATTGGATTGGCCATACTCTGAGAAAACAAACCATCAAGTGACATCCATCACACGCCAGGCCATCGCTCGAGTCGAACCCGACAGAATGGGAAGCGGTGAGTTGGTCGTCAGTGCGACGGTGACATGGAAGAGGTTATGTTAAAAGGAGATGGGGGCATGTGGGAAGACGTGGAGCCAGATGAAAATGTTGTCAGAGAACCGAACGCAATAGAGACGTTCGGCTGAAGCCCTATGTTCCTCTAGGAATTGAAGGAAACAATAATAATAATGTTCTGTTTGATTTTAGTCCATTTTTACCACTTATATCTCCATTGTGTCTATAAGCATGGTATGTGCTTTGCTCTGTCTAAGTGCAGGGTACTGTTGCATGATTGGCAGTAGCCTATACCTGCACTCACCCTTGCAAGTGAAACGCTTCAAGTTGTCCACAACTTCGTATATCTAAGTAGTTGTGTGGGTGCTGGCGGTGTGAGGGACGGAATTTCTAATCGTATGGTGAAAGCTAGGGTAGAATACGCCAATTTGGGCCATCTCTGGCGCCGTCAGAGGTCGAGTTTATAAGGCTTCGATGCAGAGTCTTGCTCTACGCCTGTAAAACTTGGCTTCTTCGAGGTGGGGATGTGCGGCAACTCTGTGCACTGACTCCGTAGAATTGCCTGCATCCTACGGCTTCATCGCGTAAGCAATTCTGAGGTCCGACAGCGTGCGTTTGGATATGACATCACTTACCAGTCATTGAGTGTAGTCATTTTGCTTTTCTGCATTTTGGATTTCTTCCTTCACTTATCCTATCCCTATTTTCGTTATATACTGTTGTTTTATTGTTGTGTGGAGCATCTTTTGATACCAACAATGCACCAAGTTTGTTTTGAATAAAATAAATAAATCTCCAATGCTGTTGCCAGTGCTAATTGTTATCCCAATCGTAAGAATGTCAGGTAATGTAAAGAAAAAAGAGAAATGCATTCTTTTTAGTTATGTGGTGATTGGCTATCACAACAATACCCACCTCGCAGCACAATGTCTGAAACATAACAAGTCACGGTGTATAACTGAAAGCGTCTACTGTTTCTGTAAAAAATGTCTACAAATAAATGAATGAAATATAACCTTCCTCATAAAGTAGGAAATCAATAGTCCATAGTCACCCTTAGACAATAGGAAGGCTGTTTTTGAAAAATAAGGCAAGGGAAGCAAATCAGGAAGTGAAAATAATAGTAAAAATGAATTATTACTACGTACGAATAAAAACACTAGTAACATATGGCTGACAAGACTATTCAGTTGTTCATTAATTATGACTAATCTATGATAGTTTGTGTTTGGTATGTGGACCTGTCGCTCATTGCTCTAGGCGCTTGACTTCCGACTAGTGGGTCATGGATTCGAATCCCGCTCCTCCAGCTACCAAGATTCATATAGACAAGTAATATCATTTGCCTTCACACAATAGGTGTGTCTCATTATCAAACTGCGTGGAACTGCAAATGATTGTTGAGTAACATTTGATTTCATGTGGTATGAACAGTTTTTGGAATAAAATTTATTATTATTATTGTTCTCTTGGGTTTTGAATGGAACATAGGGCTTCAACAGAACACCTCTGCTTTGTCCTATTCCCTGTGGTCCTCTTCAGCTGGCCCCACGACTGCCTATAGTCTCTCATCTTCTCCATGTCACCACCCTCGGACGCCCCACTGACTATTTCCTATCAGTGTTCCACTTGAAGGCCTGGTGCGCGCGATGTCATTTGACTGTCTCCTCAACGTCTCCAATCCATCTCCAAACTTGAAATCCAGTTTTACTGAAGAGGTTCAAGTCATGCACAAATAAAGGAATAGATATTCGATGTTCAAATTCCATTATCTAGGCTTTTGAGTACATGATGCGTATTTCATGTCTAATATATTTGACAAAAATCAATAAAGAAGGACAGATAGCCAAATAATAAATGACGAACTAAATGACACTGACTATTTTCAGCTAAGTGGCTTATGTATACCACACAATAAAAATCTCCACAATGAAATTATACAAAATGATTGTCTCAGAAAAGTTATATGCAAACGCTAAACATACCATTCATCCATATCTGAAAGTTTGCAGGTGTCATTATTATTCGATTCTTCTGAAGCTATAACAGCCCGAAGACGATTACCAAATCTTTCTAGTAATGATAAGGTAGCAGCTTCACGTTCAGAACCCTTTGAAGTAAACATGATATATATTTTTTTTGTTTAACTGAAAGTCAAGATTTTCATGAATATTTCAAAATAACAATGAATACATTAAACGGTAAAGTTCAACCATAGCGTCTCAGGAGTGCGAACTCATGAGTGACCTTCAGCCGACCAATCATAAAAATGAGGAATGTTTCCTCAAAAAACGATGTATATTGACAGCAAATGTTTGATAACGCATTAAACAGGTTATCTTTCTCTGACATGGCTTAAAAATACGTCCTAGTTGTAACGAGGAGTATCAGTTGCTAAGTTAGACTAGTTTCTGTTCATGTATTCACCGAGATGACTACAGATAAACTTTTTTTGTGAATCGTTTATTCCTCTTATCCTGCTTGTAGTCTTCCTAAAAAGCCCTCGGTTGAATTATTATGGTTTCCAGCAAGAGGATAGACGACTACTTACCAGGAAAGTGTAGATAATAAAAAACATTAAAATAAATGACATCAACTATAAATCTATCCCTAATCGTAACCATAAGCTTAATCCTGACCCTAACACTAAACCTAACCTTAATCCTAACCCTAACCCCAATACTTACCTTAACCCTAATCCTAACCCTAACGAGTTATTAACACATTGTCCAAACAGTACTTAAAAACGTGATCTGGGTGAAATTTGCTCCTAAGTTAGTGAATAGCGTTGATATTTCAGCTATGATAATGACGTATGCCGTTAGCCAACGACTAGCATGCGTTCAAGGTCATTGGAGGCGTTCACACTCCTGGGACGCTATTGTTGAACTTCGCCCATTAAACAATCACTTGTGAGTGATTATTTTTGGAATAAAGAAGTATTCTATGTCCAGTAAAACTAGGATGAATATAAAGTGACTGAGTATTGTTCAACCCTTATGTAGAAGAAGTATGTCAACAGCCTAAGCTCTCAACTTTCAACCAGTAAATCCCAGATCCAAAAACCATCCTCTCTACTTCATCTTGCATAACTGATAAGTATCATAAATTCCTACATATGAAGTACAGTTTATCGAGTGGTACACAAAACTGTAGGCAACTACTAGTTTAGAAGCACATTTCACACACTAATTAACTACATGATACATTTCTAAATAGATAAATAGGATTTGATTTTTAAAAATCTTTTGTTATCCTTGACGTCCACTTCAAACACAAGTAAATACAGCGTCATTCCTTGTTTGAAAGAGATGAAGACGATTTACACACAGAGAATTTCTACATCTAATCAAAAATAATACTGCTAGATGAATTCGAGAAACGAAAGTATGCTAAAATAGTATTACTTCAGAAGTACAGTTCTCAAGAAAAAAAACTGTAGGAAGTAATTCATAATGTGTTCACCGTTATGCTTCAATGTACGCAAGAAATCAAAAATAATGGTAACTTCTATTACAGTGTTTGTAGGTAGTGAGAAAACCTGTGTCGAAGACTGCCTACCGATTACCCCCAACCACTTGAACTCAATAAACAGATAAGGCATACAGATAAACATTGAGAAATCACATACTACGTAAAAAACAAACTTTCAAGCAGATTATCCCTGTCGGCCTACTGAAATCACACGACCGAGTGATATCAATGAACCTCTGAAAAATTGCTTATTTGTAATGTTTATCTAATCACCGCATACCACAAAATGCAGTAGTTTTCGAAGTCAGTGTACATAATTTAAAAAGTACTAAAACCTTCTATTGATCAATGACTGATTACTTTCATGAACTCAGCAATAGCCAATAGTCTTCCACCATTTTGTAAAAATATCTCGAGTTCAGCGGTTGAAGATCATTTATAAACATTTAATAAAACAGAGGAAAAACACGCGCAAAAAACAACAAAGGAAAGAATAATAATAATAATATCAACTATACGAATACATGGACGTGAATAACTGTAACCTTTTAAGCTTTACACTATGATATTAATCATAACTACAGAAATTATTTAACAAAACTGGACCATTTTCTCACCTTTTTAACCTTTTTCGACTTTGCTTTATAGCTGGCAAAATCAGCCGAAAAAGTATCTAAATCATCTACTAAAGGTTGGAGAGCTTTTGTATCTCCATCAAGTTCACCTTTTCGTTTAGCTTCCCAACGAGCTAAGGCAGCTTCTTCTTGTTGTCTTTGTTCTTCTGCCTCACGAGCTTTACGTTCCATCTCCTCTTTTTCTTTTGATTGTTTATTCTTCTCAGCTTGTTTGGATAGGGCGATTTGACGACGTAACTCTTCAGCTTCTTGACGTAACATCTCACTGTAAAAAAAAAAGAAAACAATAGTGTATGCATTTCAATGAGAAGCAATAACTAATTTGAACTCTGAATTTCAACAGATATTTTAATATTTAAATATATTTTTCATCATTTATCGCTTATTAGATCACAAACAATATCTAGTGGTCCTTTACTTTACTTCGGCTATCTCCTACGGAAGGATGAGCCGGCTTCATGAACATCTAGAATCATCGCTGCCCAGGAGCGGCGATCCGATGAAGAGAGTTCATGAAGTTTCATGGGAATTTAGTACGAGTGATGTCCCCAGAATCGCTCGGCCTTTGTTCGAGAGTGCAGCTCTAGCCTTTACACAACCAAGTGTGATCTACAAGGCAGTAGGAGTGGAGTATGGAGTCCACTATCCATTGGCAGCCGGTGACCGGAGTTCGGTTCATACGCCTTCTTGAATGGGGCCAGACATCCAGGACACCCAACAAGCCCTTTGTCCATACGTCTGCCGGTGAGCTCCAGTGAGCTTCATACGCCAGTCGTTGGAGGTTTGGAATCAGGGTGTAGCCATCTCCCCTAGACTGTCATCCAATGGACAGTCAACCCGGTGAAGAGTGCCGGGCATCCGCTTTCGCCCTCTCACTTTGGTGAAAAACACCTCCACCACGTGAAGGCAGTGAGTAGAACTTCCTCAGGAGAGGCTATGTAAGACGCCCGGTCATATGGGAGCATTTCAAGAGGTGTGCGGAGGGGTGGCCAACTCGCAGCGCAAGGCACCCACCCCCGACCATCCTGAGGCTTTGGAGGCTAGTGGTCCAGCTCCATAGTGGTGAACGGAGTTTCATCGATTCAGTCAAACAATTCCATCTGACGGTCACTGTACTTGTCCCTGGGCATTTAGCAGGATACAGCAGTTTTAAACTTCATATCTGTCTACACTCATTAAGCAACCGTTGGTTCTGTCAAGCTTACATTGATAACCATCTTCCAAAGTAGCACTGACATTCATAAAGGTTATCTTTACTTTCTACCAATCTGTAATCTCGACTATCACGTTTATAGGCCAAGTACGAAATCATGAAACATAAAAGAAAGAAATTATTTATATTAGATGGTTGGAGGCAATCGGGAGGAAGCCTCGGACCTAGGTTTTGTGCTAGTTGACACTCGTCAGTAAGGTGTATCTGCAACCTTCTGAGATTCGAGCCCACGTCACCCAGTGCTGCAGTCAGAGACGTTACCACTGAGCTATTCGTGCTCACGACTAACCTTCTGTCGGACTGTATTGGATATTTTGACTGGACACTTGTCAGTGCCCTGCCGATTGCCTCCAACCATCTAGTACCAACAATTCACAGAGCACTTTGATAGTGAGCCACCTAGTATGGTGGCCACATTGCAAACGTGACTGATAGAATTCAGTCTGAACCAAAGATAGGACCAGACATATGACATTAGTTACTGACTAACATCCAATCAAAATAAAATTATTAATCTAGCCTACTAAAGCGCTAGTGATACTACACAAGCTGTTCATCTAAAAATTCGTTTTTAAAGACTATATATATATATATATATATATATATATATATATATATGACTCACATTCGCTTGTTTTTAGCTTCATCATCCTGACGACGAGCTTCTTCACGCTTTCGTTTTCTTTCTTCAACTTCTTTTTCTAATTCTAATTTCGCACGGCTCACTGCTTCGGCATCTTCATCGCTCACTGTTACAGGCACTGAGCTAAGACGAGGATCAGACAGAAGATCATGAGCACTTTTACCTTTTTGTCGAAATTTCTGAAATCAGAACAACAAACATAGTCCAATTAGATTTCACGAACCGTTGACGTCTTATCAGCTTAAAGACTGTTTTTTCAATGTAGACTTTGTTACGAAGCTAAATCAGTCAGATGATCATTGAAAATCAGGGAGCCCTAAACAGCTGTTTTGTTCCAGTTTGCGCCACATTTTAGCAGTACACACACAGACTTTTTGGTTGAAGCATTTCAAGCTTAAATTCATATCTATAAACTTTAGTCTTGCTAACTGAATAGTTTCCTGAGCTATCTATCATGTACAAAGTGTAGCGAAAAGCCTAATACATGGGAAAATATCTGTATCAGATTACTTTGTTATATTACTATTAGCACTATTATTATTATTAAATGTCTTGAACACAATAAATTTGAATGCAAACGTAGTCTTTTGAGTCAAGTTCTGATTTGAAGACGACCACTGATTCAATATTATACAATTACTTACCTCCACAACTGTGTTTACAACTTCTTCCTCTTCTTCTGCTTCCTCTCCAAAAGAGAGAAGGGAAAAATTCCTAGAAAATAATCAACGTGAATAAATGTTTTAGTGCATGCTTTAACAGAAAACACATGGATTAGCAAAATACGCATACCTTTGACTAATTCAACAGGTTAGAAGATATCAAAAACGGTTGTACAGCTAAAATACCAAACCAAACGACAAGATTATAACCTTTATGATATATTTGGACATGAGGCGGAATGGTATCTCATAGCAGACAGTGTAGTGAGACCTTCAGCAACTAAAAAACGCTATTAAATTCGTGAAAACTTCTCATCATAGACAGTGCTGCAGATTCTTTCCAACAACCTGAACTGTAAACATTAAATAAACATTAAAAAATTCATAAGACCAATAAGATACTGGTAAAATCTGTCCTCGTGAAACGTATGACGTAATGTCAGGTGTAGCCTAGGCTAGGTGACTAATTGGAAATTAGAGAAGGGACAGAAGTTGGCAATGACGTAATAAGTGTGGGAAAATAAACAACATAGTTATGTAGAATGGACAAGAACTAGTGGGAAGACGATCAAGTGCTTTTATAAAATCTATGTGAAAACGCAGTGTTATTGATAAGCAGTAGTAGAGCGATAATAAAATAAGGATGAGAATAATAATAAAATTACATATTAAAAGGAAGCAAAATCGTAGTGAGAACGTTACTCTGGCCACGGTAGGGCGAGTGAATGTATGTACTGCTTTCGAATGCAGAGGTCCGGTTTCAGATCCCGAATAGCCAATGATTCAGCTATGTACAGATGGCGTATTCGAAGTCCTTTCGTACGATATTGAGGGACTCTGTGTAGCACTGTGAAGCATTCATGCGAGGGTGCTCAATGTCCAGAGTTGACAAGGCGTTCGAAGATGGAGCTGCTAGTATTCTTCTTTTCTCCTATGGCTAGCCAAGCTGGACAGTGCTCCAGAATACGTTCATGAACTTGACGCTGCGTACGGCCAATATACTTTGCTCCACATGAACAAGTAAATTGATAAATAAGCATTGAGGTGGCCAAAAGCGGCATCTTGTCTTTAACGTTAGACTGGATAAATTGTCTGCTGGAGAATGTGATACATGAGATGGCTGCTTGAAATGTCTTTTTTAAACATTTAGGAAGGCGGTTTCTGAGAATTTCCGTCGATGTCACCATTGAATCCCAGGTTCATGAAGTTGTGATTTTTGGCGACGGAGGCTTTTCCTTCATGTTTTTGTCGACAAATCTTGTTGGATACCCGTTCTCTAGTAGGGTTTCACGTAATGAATTGACTAGTCATTTTCTCACACTTATTACGTCATGCCAACTTCTGCCCCTTCTCTAATTTCCAATTAGTCACCTAGCCTAGACTACACCTAACATTACGTAATACGTTTCTCGAGGACAGATTTTGCCAGTATCTGATTGGTCTTATAAATTCTTTATTAAGTATAATTACGATTGTACAGCTAATGAAAATGAATCGTAGATAAAGAAAATTTTCTTCGCTGTTTACGTCTTTTTCTTATGACTCTCAATACGGGAATATTTCGTTCATTAAACATTTGAAATGAACATTATTTGCTATACAGTAAGTGTCTTGTTTAGGCTTTTTAAGGAAGGACGTAGTGTTAGTTAGTATAAAACAAATGTCCGCTTGACTTACTTGGTGGCTTTCGCTGTAACTTTCACTTCATCTTCAGAACTTGATTTAACTGACGGTTTTTTAAGTTGTCTTGGTTCGATATCATCATATGGATTGAGAATAATCTATCAGAAGATCAAATTACATAGTTCAGTATACGGCAACCTTTTCAAAAATAAATTATGAAACAAACATGTGCTTATTCAAGTGTTGGTTTGTAGGGATTTGATTGGTTACAGGATTTCATCATGAGCTGACATTGGTTAGAGAACCATTGGAAAACCTGGAAGTACTGGACAGCCAGTGGTTTCGTCATAGTTTGTGACTCTTCATCAGTACGAACCCACCGGGGTTCGAACCCAGGACCTTCTGGTTACAAGGTGATCTCGTGGACCATTAAGCCATTGGGACCCGATGCCATGGTTCATAAATTCCAACTTCTGTCAATTCACGATGTAGCGTGACTACTAGCCAATGTCTTCGGCGAGTATTTGTCCCCACACCCGACCGCTGCACCCTGCTGCCGAAGAAATTGGCTAGTGGTCGCGCTATATCGTGAATTGACAGAAGTTGGAATTTATGAACCATGGCATCGGGTCCCAATGGCTTAATGGTCCACGAGATCACCTTGTAACCAGAAGGTCCTGGGTTCTAACCCCGGTGGGTTCGTACTGATGAAGAGTCACAAACTAGGACGAAACCGCTGGCTGTCCAGTACTCCCAGGTTTTCCAATGGCTCTCTAACCGATGTCAGCTGGTGATGAAATCCTGTAAACATGTGCTTATTGTGAAGCAGCGAATTTAATTTAGTTTATAAGGATTAAGACAATGATAACTAATACTGGTGTATACAAACCTAGCCTAAAGGTGGGGTTGGGGCGCGGTGGGGTGGAGAACACATCCCATGCAATCTTATGAAGTAGCTTTGAATTCAGAATATGATAATCGTTAGTCACTTATTTAAAAAGCAAAGTTACAGCATCACTAATGACTGATAGTTCACATCCTTATAGTACAGCATTCTTTTGATGCGTCAAAATTTGGCTTAACAGTCTCACAAAATTGGACTCCTTGTAAGAAGCAGGTAAAAGTCATATTTATAATCATCTGGTCGTTTCAAAATAATTCATAGGTTAAAAATGATGGGACAAACAGACTGAATAAGGAATGTGACATCTCATCTATAAACACCGTCAATATATTTTAATTCGAATCACTCCCCTGAAGAAATTCTAACCAGACTACTGGAAAAACATTGGAATCACTGAATTTTAAACTAAGTGCCATTTCTGCAAGTATAACTATGGAATATTTCAGTTAGTTTACCCTTAAAATTATCTTATCAAGTATTGAACACAACTAGAGAAGTACTTCCAACTTTCCGGAACAAATAAATGCTTAGATTTGTTTTAAAAATTGACTGTATAGGCAGTGAAACAGAATTTGGTAAGAAGTACATTTTATATTCGTAGTACTAAGATTAGAAAAGTAATCAGGGGACACAAGATTCTTCAAAGCTAATGTATTCACGGATGGAGGAACTTGCTGTTATACAACTGGGAACAATTTACTATACCAAAACTAAATTGCTAACCAATTTTATAGAGCGCCTAGATTATTTCAATTTCCCGGAAGAAGGCGAAATGCAAAATAACTATTTAGGCTATTGTATTTTGGTCAATTACTGTCAGACTGGATATAGAAAGGCCATCTTCTCTCTTAATTTTTATCACTGACTACAATGGAACATGATTTACTATCAATGGAAAGTTTGTACCTTATAAAATGGACCAAATTACTTTGATATTTTGAGTAAAATTATTCTGTGTAATCACACCAGTATACAGCACAACAAACGTGATACAACTTACACAAGCACCAACAATGCGATGAAGTCTTACAGGTCTTTCATTTCGACCTATCTCTCCTTCACCAAGACGCAACATATTGAATAGTGTTTCACCGGCGACACGTCCAAAAAGTGTGTGCTTTCCAGTAAGTTCAGGAGCCGGGCCTAGAGTGAAGAAAAATTGGCTACCGTTCATATTTTCCTCAAGGCATGCCATTCCCAATAGACCACGACGGTTGAACGATAACCTCGAGTGAATTTCCGTCTGTTGAATCGAAATATAAAAAGGAGTGACTATGAAAAATAGTTGGTGGTTAATTACAGTAGAATTAATTGGGCATTCCTTCAGTAATTTTTTTTTTGAATTTTAAAATTTCATTCAGATTCTATATAAATATACGTCGAGTATCGAATTCGGAACTGAAAAGACTCATAGATAAGGTTGATGGGTGCAGTTTTTAGCAACCAATCTTTATCCCGAAGAGCACTGGAGGGCCATAAGTACCAAAACATACAATGCCATACTATTCTTCAATACACGAAAACTAAGCAGTCAAGTTTGTGAATCATCCACCCACCCAAACCACCTTGTTTAGTCTCTTCATCGAATTTCTTGATAATAAAGTTGTAAAGTAAATTCAATAGAAAGATGACTGACAGTAGTATACTACTTTAAGTCGCCACAATTTCAACAAAAACAGAGTAAAGAACAGGAATGGAATGACACTACAATGGACAAATAAATACGGAAGAACGAATAATTTAATGGAGGATGATGAAAGAGTACAAAATTTTCAAAATGATTTTTGATTTTGCGTCATGCCATCAAGAGTTTAGTTCTTAACACCGGGAACCCCCAGTCAGGTATCCGATATCTTCCTGCACAACTCAGACGAACAGTTAGTGACTTAATGGATTGGCACCAATATTAGATCTAACCATCCTTAACTTTTCTTCAACATAATCCTACTTCAGTTAACAATGTTCTTCGAGAAAGAGGGTTGCTTGACATGCGTAACAAGAGCACCAGTCACCTTAATCCATGGAAAAATAAAACCTCCTATATAGACCCACCTATCACTCTACGTCTAATGCAAGCAAGCATTACCTTTTGTGTTGTTTTACTCAACTAAGTCCAAGTGCTTTCGATCAAAAACCTGTAGTCTTTTCACATCTTCTAGTCACATCGCCCAAGTCTTACGGCAGTAAAGTCGGACAAAGCACACTTATTTATCTATTTAAAACACAAAACCTTGTACAGTATAGAAACCAAGACGCGCCGCAAAATAATAATAAAACAGCAACATATGAAAAAATAGGTAGTAAATGAACAAGAACATTGTCCGGACCAAACAACATTTGTCAATTATTGTTAGAAAGGGAATAAAGGAGGAAATCGCAACAAGTTCGCAACTGATGGCGATTTTTGGCCATATCCGATAACATTTCGAACCACCGATTCGAGTTACCTCTCAGATTAATATATGTGTAAAACTTGGGTACTGTGGTAGTAAGTAATTCCATATTAGTTTGTTTATTAGATATATCACACAGTGAAACAGTATTATTTACTGGATGACGTTTCGAACAAAATTTATTTTTCATAATCATATCAATTGTAATCACACGACTTTGAAACTTGAGTTTTATAGTTTTTCTTTGTTTTCTCCTATTTGTCGTAGGGGTAGTAGGAGAAAACAAAGAAAAACTATAAAACTCAAGTTTCAAAGTCGTGTGATTACAATTGATATGATTATGAAAAATAAATTTTGTTCGAAACGTCATCCAGTAAATAATACTGTTCCACTGTGTGATATATCTAATAAACAAACTAATATGGAATTACCTCTCAGACCCCAACCAGGGAGTCGTGATGCATCAACCGATGTTAACCTACCACAAATATTCTTCATCTCAAGATGTCACGTCATAGGCTGACCATCTCTCCACTTTCCCCATCCCGCCTCAGGGCTAGCGAACAGAGAGCGGTACGGGAGCCTCTGGAATGACATTCGTAGCACATGTCCAAACCATCGAAACCGGTGTTCCCAGATGACGACACTCAATGGATGGTGATCTTCACTGTGTTCAAACACACACCGCCGAACCTCAGAATTACTCATGCGATGGTGCCATCGAACGCAAGCAATCCTGCAGAGACAGCGATGATCGAACACGCAGAGCCGCCGCACATCCTCAGCTCGGAGAGGCCATGTTTCGCAGGTATAGAGCAAGATTGCGCGCACCGAAGCATTGTAAATCCGGCCTCTAACAGCCAGGCTAACATCGCGACGGCGCCACAGGTGACTCAAATTAACATATGTCACCCTAGCTTTCATGATACGGTTGGAAATCGAATGTCACACCTCTGCCAGCACTCACACAACTGACCAGATACACGAACTTATCGGCAACTTCAAGCAGTTTACCAGCAAGAGTGAGTGAAGATACAGACTCCTACCAATCTTGTAACAGTACTTTGCACTTGGACAGTGCAAAGCACATACCATACGTGCAAATACTGATCACCAACCAATTACGTGCGATTTGGGCAACCTGTATGCTACTGCACTGTAAGACGATATCAACTGCATACTCAAGGAAGAATAGTCTTTACCCAGGAACTGCGCACGTTTTTCAGAATTGACTCCGGAATGCCACCGATGGCAAAGTTAAAGAGAAGTGGAGATATTGGGCAACCCTGTCTAGCCCCACTGTTGGTTGGGAACAGTGATGATATACATAAATATATACATATATAACATTTTGAGAGAGAGCAAATTCCCTTTAAATTTTTCCCTGTATGACTGTACAAACAGAACTGAAAACAACCACACTAACTTTGAAAGGCTGTCCATAAATACTTTCTCCGCCTTCCCCAGTACCTGTTGGATCTCCACCCTGAACAATGAAACCACGTACTAACCGATGAAACGCTGTATCGTTGTAGTAACCCTCCATACATAACTGGACAAAGTTTCTGCAAGCTTTTGGGGCTTCTTTGGACCACAATTCTATCTCTATTTCCCCAACTGTAGTCTTCAGAATAACCTTTCCATTTGTTGCAGGCTCAGTAACGTATATGCTACTCATAATTCAAAATCAGTAGTCAGATTGTAAGTAGACGTGATAATCTCTGTGTAGGAATCTTTCGGCTTTTGTTTCCTCGCAGTACTCTTGTCGATATTATAACTAAGCTCAGTTTAAAACAGGTTCCAAGACGATGCTGTGAAGGATAAACATAAAATTTGCCGACAACGATAAGCGAATTCTACTGGATAATCTGGAAAATAAGAAAATAAAAGAATATCTCAATACATGCAAAAATTGTTTATGAAAAGTAAGGCAGTCGAGACTAATGAAGAATGTCTAATAACAAATATGACATGATTCATGAACAAGAACTTCCGAATAACTGAGTTTTCAACTTGTAACTCTGTACAGAGGAGTAGTAATTTAAAGTACCACACTCCATACAGCATACAAAGGTAGCGAAAAACAAGAATCCTAAGGAACTATAATGAATGGAAATGTACGGGAGAAAAAATAATTACATGGACTATGGGGATTTAATGGATATGGCAGATTGCACATATATTTATTACAATTAGAGTGACTCGCAAAATAAGAAATTCAGTACAGAGGTGAAAATTTCCACGGAAATGTGGATCCATGTTACCCCAAAAAAACAGATCACCACAGAAATACAAATGGAAAACAATAAGTTCAATTTGTCATATAACCAAAACACAGTGCTTACCAACAGGATGGCACAACAATGGAAAAACTACAATAAAACAGCATCTTTAAACCTAATTTAAAGATTGCAACACAGGCTGCATTTCTAGGCCGTAAGAAATGTTTTAAATGGACTGCACCTCGTTGGATGAGAAGTTCTAAGTGGGAACTTCCAGAATGCATTAACCAATATGTGAGGAGCTACACAAAGCTAACTGAGTCCAGTGTAGGTACAGAAATAGTCTTATTAGGAAGGAAATCCAATGCTAATCAGCTTTGAAATGGTAATCGAAATTCTTGAAGAACTAACCATATAATCTGACAAATACAATCACAAGTCAAAAAGCGATAAAGCAAGTGAAACTATACAGGTTCAAGATGGAACATTGAAAATCAACACATAAAAAATCAAAAACCTAAAACATCTCAACAGATAAAAAAATTAGAGAAGAGAAAACAAATATATGAAATGTTCAAGATTTTCAGGACATTGATGGTAAAGTGTATACACCAGCTTTTTTGTAACCTACCACCGGCTGTATCACTAAGCATGATTTTGATCCCCTGAAAGGCGCTGTACAGACAGGTTAAACTTGAAAAGTATTAGCTTGAAGGTTCAAAAGCGCATACTAGGCTATTTCTGGAGTGTTACGAAGGTTCCTTTATGACGTCTCTTATGTGTTAAACTCACCCGGATTAAAAACGTGACGTCAATATGACAATTTCCACTATAATGACGCCCACTCAGTCGGAGAATATTTCTCATGAACATGGGTAGAGCGAGAAAAACATGGGCGATTTTCTGTTCAAATTTGGGTGAAATGGAGAGAAGTAGACCATTCTGGGGAATAAAACGGCCAAATCTTCTGAATCACACATTGAAAGTGGGTAATTCGTTTGTTGTAAACGTGGGTAAAATGGGTAGAAGAGGTAAACAACATGCGTAAAGCGGGAGAGCGCTTAATGAATATTGTGGTGGAGGATCATGGGGGGGGGGGGAACTAGCTGTTTTATTTTGCACTTTACTCACTTCGTGCACATCTTAACCGATAAAAATTTCCCATATTTTTCACGTACCTCCCACCACAAACACACTTCACTAACGGGCATTCTAAGACCGAGATAAAATCTTTAAGATTATCACTTTTGCGTAGCAGTGTATTTGAATAGCAGACATGGGCTGAGGCCTCAATCCGAAATTGCTAAGAAATCACCTGGCAGCCTCTATGTTCTTGACATCTGAAAGAGATTGGAGATTCAAGATAAACTAGAAAACGACCATATGGACAAAATTACTCCACAAAACAAAGTGTCGAGAAGACAGAAAAATGACTTCATGGAAAATTCCATTAAATAGGCACAACGACAAGTACATTTCGCTGACGAATTTGCCAAAACAGATTACCAAGAATCTTCTAAATGGCCTTGGAGCAGCCAAGAGCATTACACCCCTAATATCTATTAAATAAATGAATATTGTCTATGTTGTCAGCTGAGTATCAAAGTAGCAATTAATATGTGCGATAAAAACACTTGGACAATCTAGAAATTAAGAACTAGTGACAGTCATGCTGACAAAGCAGCATACAGTTCCAGTTTGTGCAAATAATCAAACAATTTCAGAACAGTTTCGGAGTTTACTCAATACATAATGTTAGAGTTAGCCCACAATTAGCAAGATTTAATTAAGCATTACAATAAGCTTAAGAAACTGCAATTAAATTTCATTTTATGCTATGAACACCTTACAATCTTAGCGTAGTATACATGACTTAGCCCAATGATTGCAGGTCTACCATAATCGTTAACTATCAACTTATTAACTGTGAACTCGTGACTAAAAATAAGCTTCATAGTAACATTCAGTGACAAAAATACACCTCAACACTTTAGAATATGCGAAACGTCAAATAAAAACCTTTAAATTTCAATGGTAAACGAATTCACCAGTTAACCCAAGAGCCAATCATGACCTTGAATCTGGACATACCGCCTTCCTGCAAAATACCAACTTAGTTGCGTTACAACCGAAAACGCCGGTTTTTCTTTCTAACCTTGAGTGTATCCAACATCCAATATTGTAAACCGATTTGATTTCTTGTTCCTAGGTGAAGGTTTCTGGTTTTCGGGGAAATCCTCCGTAGTTCACCATTCCACTCGACTGTCACATCTTTGGTTGACTTCAAAAGGAGTGGTACTGAGACTGATTATATGAGGTGTGTTAAGATCGTGTTGCTACTGTGAATAGAGTTGATCCTTTCTCCCTTTGGTAGTCCGTGTGGTCGAAAAGAGATATAGCCATAATGATAATAACAGATATATTAAGTGCAGATTATGTGCTAGGTTGTTCGATTAATCTTAGTGCAGAATTTCCCTTCATCTAGGTAGTCCACTGACCATGACAGAAGCGGCTCACCAATACCTGCCTGACTTATTTTGTGTAGGAGATCATGGCGAACTGCTACAAATGCATTCTCAAAGTGTAAGAAGACCACATGGACTGGTAAAATCATATCCTGGCATGATGTCCAATCGTTCCATGCTGATAGTAGGTTTGTTACTAGGATCTACCTCTGCTGAAACCATGTTGTCCTTCATGGAGTCTAGTAGTTCTGTCAACGTGTTCCCTGAAATGATCATCAATTAGACTTTCCAGTACTTTTGATTCCATTGTAAGTAGAGCAACTGGTCTATAACTGGTGGCATTTTGCCTATCCCCACCCTGTAAAATAGGAGAAAGGATGGATCTCTCCCACTCCCTTGACAGTTTTTCTGAATCCACTGAGTGCTGGAACAGGTGCAAGGGCCTACAGAGAGCTTCAGGGCACTGTTTTATAACAGATGGCCAAATGTAGTCACGACCTGGGGACTTTTCAGATGTGAGTCTCCGAAACTTCCCTAGTAATGCTGCCATTTTATTTGGAGCGTTGTCACTACGCTTTCCATCGGTAACATAGCAGTGCAGCCTTCTCTGTCAATATCGGTAATACCTACACTGCTGTTTAACTGTTTGGTAAAGGCTGAACTAACCATTTCCAAACTATTGGGATACTGGCAATTTGGACCTACTAAGGCACTTGTATGTTTTCTCTTCGACATTAACCGGTGGAGGCTTTTTGGGTTCACCACAAGTTTTCTTGAAAGATTTTCCTGATATTACCTTCCGCTCCTGACTCTTGCGTTTCACCCGTTCCTGAGTTCTATGTATGCATAGTCGTCAGTCTGAATTTTGATTATTCGCCATGTAGATCATGGCCTTCCTCTCTGCTTGCAGAATACGTTACATACCTCTCTTAAGCCATGAGGACCTTTTCTTCGGCTGTGCTGTGACTCGAGGCATGGTATCTAAGATCGCTATGTGAATAATCTCTCTTATCACTTTCCGGTGTTAATTCACAGATAATTCAGCTCATTCCATGGGCCATTCTGATTCGGACAGAAAACTTCGCATTTCGGCATTGTCATCTTCGCTGTAGCACAGACATGGTCGCGTAGCGTCTCACTGTAAGCGGTCACGAAGAATGAGATCAAATACTACGGCTGCGTGGCCACTACTCTTTATTGTGATCATGATTTGCACATTTTCTGCAGGTAGCTGGTCACTAATTAGAATGTAATCTAGTTTCGATAATTTTCCACCAAGGCCCCACCTAGTATCATCTCCAACCTTCGCAGTCAGTTCTGTATTTCTAATGGTTTGTAGCAGATCTCGACTGAATTTTCCCTGAGTATACCCCGAGCAAAGGTTCAGAGTTGAAGTATTGAGATCTCTAGCCATATTCATTTGGTCATAGCCCAAGTCCCATACCCCTGTGATTGTGGTCAGCAGTAGCTGTTTGTGCTCTACTCCACTGGTGGGTGATCAGTAGATACCATCCAGTAAATTCTTGGTATATCCCACGGTGACATGGCACCACATAAAGCCTGCAAGTTCAGTAAGTGATGGGTCCGTTGCATGTACGCACCTAAGTTACTCGTCAAAGTACATGTCAACCCCTCTCCTTTTTTATCCCTGTCTCGCCTGACTAGGACTATATCACTTTTACTGATTTCATTTTTTCTAATAGTAAGGGTTAGCAAGGTTTCAGTTAGGATTATTGTTCTCAGGTGCAGGTGTGACTGAAAGTTTCTGAGTTCACTTATTTTTCCTCTCAGCCCTCTCACCACCTTAACGTGTTGAGGGGTAGTCAAGCTATAGAAACTGCTGGTAGAGGATTTAATATTGGAACTAATTGACCGATTCCGATGGAACAGACCTGTTGTCGGTTTTTTCTTTGAATTCAGATAGGACGCTTGGTGGCACTGGCTGCCATTCTTAGTGCTGTACGGCGTTCATATCACTGAGACATGGGGACGTATTGTGACCTCAGCCTGTTGCCTCCTTTGGGTTCCAGGTAGACCTCCGCAGCACTGAATACGTCATCAATATGATAAATTACATATACGTTAAGTAAGCATATTTGATAATAATTTAATGAAATACATATTTATTCCTACCTGTGTAGGACACATCATTTGTACAGGCATGGATAAGTATTATTTAAATTACATAAATTTGGTTTATTGTGAAATTATATGGTTGCTGTCGTTTTTGTCTTTGCTTTGTGGGAACAATGTGATAACTAGTCATTCAATGGGGCACGTCAAGAAATATAGAAATATTGTCTTCAAAATTAACAAAAAGAACCCAATTATGTTTTGGATGGATTACAAATACTTGGGAAAAAATAAAGCTTGAAGTCATTTCCCCAAATAACTTTGGTGTGTATGGCATCCAGTCTTATTCTTGATTTATATCCAAATTTCGTAATAATTTAAAATAAGTGATACACTTGTATAGTTTTTTCAGCATTTTTATCGTAATATCACAAGTGAATTGTACTCAACGTTGACTAATAATAATGACAGTTTATATTTTCTTATAAACGGGTGTTTACAAGAAATGCAAGCTATTTTTACAGGCACGATCAGTTATTGTCATAAATTACAATCGTGAAGCATTATAAATTAATACTTTTTCATTGGTATAAAAGTACAACTGTACAACTGGTGTGTCCTACATAGATAGGAATAAATATATATTATATTCCACAACTGTAATTCAGGTTGCGTTGTGGGGAAGGTAATGCGTAATTCACGAGGCAACTGAAAGATATGGGACCAATAATGTTTGCAGATCATTTGTCATTGTGAGTGGTCAAATATCTACATTCTTTATTCTTATTCAAAAAGTCATATAGAAGCTAAAATAGTGAGAGAAAAAAGGAAAAAAGATAGCAAGGTCAATCGAGTCCGATCACCTTGGCACAGCTCGTCATCAGGAGTGTCGCAGGGTTCTATCCTGGGACCACTGATGTTCTTGATTTTTATCGATGATTTACCATGCCTTCTAAGCTGCCCGACTCTTCTATACGCTGATGACGCGAAGATATGGAGGGCGATAAAGTGTCCGGAGGACTCAGATAGACTGCAGGAAGATCTAAGGCTTCTGAAAGACTGGGCGGTAACCAGTGGCATGACTTGCAACCTGAAAAAGTGCAAAGTAGTGAAGTTACGCACCTGTAGACTGCAGAATGCAAGTTACACCCTGTGCAATGAAAGCTTGTCCTGCTCAACGTCGGAACGCGACCTAGGTCTAGTTCTAACGGAAAAATGGACACAAGCGTAAATTACACAGGGGACGTAGAGAGGGCATATGCGGTCATACACTTTACACATAGACAATTAGGTGCACTCACTCCTGAGCTCTTTCTAGGGTTGTATAAAACATACGTCAGACCGCATCTTGAAGTGCATAATATCATTGCACCCCCACTGCTTAGATGAGACGCCAACCTCTTGGAAAGGGCCCAACGACGGGCAACAAAAGAAGTGGTTGGTCCCCGAAATAAACCATATGATGAAAGGCTGAAGAAATTAGGCCTATTCACACTCAGTTACCGTCGCCTTAAGGGGGGTTTAATTACTGCCTACAAAATAACAAATGATCAGAATCACCCAAACAAAGGTGTTCTGCCATTGAGTAGGTATAGGCTCCCTCGTGGAAATCCTAGAAGGATAGCTCATCAGAGGGCAAGGACCCGGGTGCGCTCCCACTTCTTTTCCCTGTGGGTTTTCCGTTCCTGGAATTCCTTATCGGAAGATGTAGCTATGGCACCATCTGTGGACGCCTTTAAGCGAAGGCTAGACAACCATGCAGCGACACAAGGACTGCATCCAAATGGCCTATCTACTTAAAATCGCATACACCATTCAAAGGTAGACAATTAAACTGGTCATTTTACTTCTTTACATTCTCTTCCGTCTTACTCTCCTGACAGCTTTAACTACACCTATCATTATTATTATTACTGGTATATATATATATACCGGTTGACTGACTGTTGTTACGTTTTCTTATTCTTTTTCTGTCTGTTAGTCTGAATGCCTTCACTAATTATATCTATTATTATTATCTCTTTTCTATTGACGAAGATACCGAAGGACCAACTGGTGAAAGGATCAACTCCATTCACAGTAGTAACAGTCTTAACACACCTCATACTACAAACCACATATAATTAAGCCCAGGACTACTCCTTTTGGAGTCAACCAAAGCTACGATAGTCGAGTGGTGGGACGAGCTACGCAGACGTTTACCGAAGATCAGGAACCTCTACCTCACAATCAAGAGGCGAGCACAAAGAAATCAAATTAGTTTATACTAGCTCGTAAAAACGATATTGGATATTGGAACACAAAAGAAGGCAGGCGGAATCCTCAAGGAGTGGTTAATAAGTTAATATACGTATATATATACATATATAAATCTCAGCGACAACCACAGAACTGACAGTGAACAGCAATCCCCTGATAAAAGTGGAAGTCTTGAATGCCACAAAGTTGCTGAAAGTCAGGAAGGCAGCAGGACCGCATGGAATTCCTGCAGAATCATTCGAAGCAGTTCCATATACCTCTATGGGTATGCTGTCGCCACTATTGTAGAAGATTCAGAAGGAGAGGAAGGTACCTGGGGATTGGAAGAAAGGCTACTTTGTCATACTACCAAAGCACGGTGACCCAAACCTTTACAGAAACTGGTGCAGAATCGTGTTTCCTTTCAAGCCAAGCAAAAAGCCGAATTGCGCCATCCTGGAGAGAATAAAAGATGCTCTGGATGCAAAATAAGCTGGATTCAGGAAAGTCATTATCATAGAACATGCCATAGAATAAAAGTTAAATCTTTATCTCAAACTCATAGACTTTGAAACGGTTTTCGACAGCGTTGCCTATGAAGTAATCTGGAAACTACCGTAACATTCGAAGTGCTCCGAACCTTTACCAACTTCATTTAACTGCTACACAGTAATGCTACGTACTAAGTGGTTCAGCAAGAAAAACTCAGAGTAGCCTTTAAAGTAAAGAGGGGAGTAACATAAGGCTGCCTACAGTCACCGATGGATCACGTGGAAGACGGTGGAGAGTGGAAAGACATGAATAAATTGGACCGATAATAGGACTCTAGAAGGCCAGTACTTTGTCGATGATTTTTGTCTAGTGTTTCATAAATTCGAAGAGCTTACAGGCAAAAAACCTACAAGCTGTCAAAAGAATCAGCTGGTACTGGATTTCAAGTGAACACGGAAAAGACAGCAGGATGTGAAGATGAGGGTGGAAAAAGCAAGACATACCTGAACTAATCCGGAAATCTTCCACACTAAGTATAAAGACCAAAATTCGGTTTTTCAACAAAAGTGTTAAGTAAGTCAATTTAGAGACTCAGCGATTAAATAAATGTATTTCCAACAGGCTGAAGGCTTTTATTAACAGCTATCTTAGCTTCATAGTGGAGATTAAATGGTCAGAATTAATTAGCTAAGGGGAATTCCGGCAATGGATAGACCAAGAACTTACTGCAGAAGAGATATGCTGAGGAAAATGGAGATGGATAAGACAAACGCTGAGGGGGCTTTTGGGTGACATCGCTTGCTAGACTTTCGAGTGAAACCTGAGTGGGAAGCGATGAGTTGGGGGCCCGAAAATGACATGGAAGGGAGAGATAAAAGCTTATGCGGCAGGATTACAATTTCGTTAGATTAATAATTAAATGTCCATAAAGCGCTGATTTCATGGAAACTGTTTAAGTTATTTTGGAGTCAGGAAATTTCTCCGTTTTTATTAGTTGGAATCTAATTGGTTACTGGCTTTGTTTCTCCACTTCCTGCTTTACTGACCAATATGCTGGCACTACCTTTAGTTCAACTGCACATTTTAAAATCTTTTACTCGTCTGATGTTGGTTTTGGTCCACTCCTGCTTCCAAGGCTCCTGGCCAGTGGTGTCATTACCCTTCCCGATGCGAGGATATCACATACTCTTTCAAATGACAAACGGAGACCTCTGATGCACTGTGGTGCTACGTTGTTTGTTACTTCTCAAGGAGCATATGTATTACTGATACCAGATTAATTGTTAGTCACTAAAAAACCTCACTTCACATGAGGCTTTGCACTTCCAAATTCTCACTGCATTGCTGGATCTTTTAGTATTGTTCTTGGTTAAGGATTCGTTCTCCCTGCGTGATGAAGCCTGCATTAGTTATGGGACAAATGCTAGTGCAGGCAAATGAGAATGTTTATGCTGACAAATGTTCAGGGTTACATCTTTATTATCTTCGTTAAACTTCTTCTTTGTACGTTTGGCAGGTTTCTTTTGTTTCTTGAGCTGCCACATGGTTTCATTCGGCTGTTTTCGTTTCTTACTCTAGATGGGTCTGTACTTCTTTGGTAGAAAGATTGTACCATTTGATTACAGTGTATCCTTACAAATAGTACACAAAACTTCTACAGCACGCGTAACTGTCTTACGCTTCCGACTGAGGCAGATGACAGTGCCTGCCACTGTACTGTGTGACGGTGGATGGATTATTGAAACGCTTGTGGTTTTCAATGTTATCAAATGTACTTGAAGTTTATTCGAAATAAACTCAATATATGTAATAAATTATGATATTTAAGGGACAGGGTGGATTTATATAGAGAGTAACTGGACAAGATGAATTTACTTTTAGATGATATGCTGTGTCACATTACTGACTATATCTGACGGATAAAAGACAAATTTAACACCTTCAGGTAGAGAGCATTGGACTCAACATCCGAGGCATTTCATGTAGTCTTATGTTTCACAAAGTGGCCAAGGAGACTGCAGACACTGAAGTTTGAGAATAGCATGACTATTATTCCAATATAATTTGAAAATCCTGCTTGTGGAAATCATACAGTTTCTTCCCATAGCTTAGTTGAGAGAAACTGAGTAACACAAACCCTAAAAAATATTTGATTATCAGATAATATATAAAAATAAAGATGAGCGATAACTGTCATTTAAAAGTTAGAACAGTTGATATACTTATGCCACACTTTGTGGGCCCTAGTATCACCGCAGTTTTGAAAACGTCAAGGTTGTTTTTCTTGGAATGATAACACTTCGCATTCTGTAAGTTACTCCTTACGTTTCTCATTTCATATTATAATTTACCTCGAAGAAGTAATTTTTTGTCTTTATATAAGTAGCAGTTGAAAGAGAATTCATTTAGCTGTCAGCAGAATATTGTTGTAGCTGGGCTTGTTGCAAAATTACATATGTTTGCGTGCATGCATGTTGTAACGGATGCTTGTGCGTAATATTATCTTACTCTTTTGGTGGTTATATTGTTCAAAACCAGTTACTTTCATTAAGTGATTCAAATTCTACTTGAAAAAATCAGTTCAGTGGATATGCACACAAATCCACTATGAAGCTAAATGATTTAGCAATCTGTCACATTAATCATGTATGTGTATTGCGTTTGCACAAAAATGTTACAGAATATAGGCCAAAAATACCTTCCAGAGGGGAACCGTAAAGGAAACCCGAACCATCTAATTTCTAGACTTTAACCAAACAGTAGTTCTATGTCCTGACAACAAACAACAATCTTCGGAATAAATACTCATACCCTTGCAGAAGACGGGATTTATTCTTGTAAAATTTCAGTAAAACGTGTTATGTATTCAATCGCTCTTCATGAGTAAGCCATCTGGTGGGGTGTAGTTTTTTTTATTCCTTCACGTTCCCAGTGGAACATAGGGCTTTAAGCTAGAGGCTTGAAGTTTCTGTAGCAGTGTTTATTTTACAGGATGGGGTTCTAGCCTCATGCCCAACCTTTCCTCTTACAGCATTATTCTGCTAAGAAGGAATATATGCATGTATATACATATCGGTTTCGGTGTAACTTTTCCGTAAATTTTCTTGTGAGATACAGGAATGTTTTTAGTGACACGTAAATTTAACTGCTTATATATTATTGATCTGTGATTCTTAAAGTCCCTTTACTCGGATTGGTTATCTAAGGTACTTTTGAGAGCTCTTGGTGGTAACTTACAGATGTACTTTACCAATTTCTGAGTCAGTTTACTGACTTTTAACACTGTTACATAGTTACTACCCATTTACTATGCTATGTTGTGTAACTCAAACCGCAGAAGTATTTTTTCCATAGGAAAACTAATTAAAATATTTAAATTAATTGATACTTGGGCTCGGTTTAACACCTATCAAAACTAAATTATTATTCTTCGCTTGATCGGTATCAGTACCAGTTATGTTAGGCGCGTCCACCTCTATAAATTACAATAGTTTCATTTTACCTTCGTAAAGGTAAGCCAGTTACGAAGCAGGTGAGATACCTGTTAAGGTTCATTTATATTGTGCATAAGCGCTCGTAACCTGTTTATGTAAAACATGGATATTGTAAAGAGAATTCACTCCCTCACCTTTGATAGAGCAGTCAAGTGTGTACTGCGGAAGTTACGAAGGCTTTTTAAAAATTTAATATTGGTAATTCAGTCGTGGATATCAGAAAACTCCATCCCTTGGGGTAAGACGTTTTCAGAATCAGGACTGTTTATCAAAAATAAATTGAAAATATTCCGAACGCTTTAATCTAATATTAATAATAATAATAATCTGCTTTATTCCAAAAACAGTACTTATAACACAGAAGGGAATTCTCAGCATTTGTCACTGACTGTTGTTCAGCCATTTAGAGAAATATAGACTATATAACGAGCCTATGTGACCACAAAAATATGTTGATGTGACACACAAACGATTGCATCATGTTTTTCATACATTGGCACCGTGTTACTTTGTTTCATCTTTTGTCTTATGGCATTCTACAACTATTAGTCGTATGATTGACTGTTTTTCCATCTATGGGTTTCTACTTTTACTCGAAAAGTAGCCTGTGGTAACTTGAACTCAGTAATTTTAGGTCTCATATCGACAGTGTTTGTCTGTCAAGCTTGAGTCATCTTCGTGTAGTTTAGAGATATGCATATTTCCTCACTTTTAGGGTTGTGTTTATCCACTTTTCAGTTTTCATATGGAATGCAGACTGTGTTTCAGTTTACATTTTGGATGGGGATTCCGGTAAACTGTGTCATTTCGGAAAATATAGTAGTTAACGTTAGCTGAAAAGATGGCAGAAGTTAATGTGCTTTTAAAATAATTTGGAGGGGGGATAAAACTATTAAATCGAGTCGAAAGTAAGTTTAAAAGTGAGAAGCGAAGCAGATAGTGAGGAAGGCATGTGAGCTGTTAATACCTTCCAGATTTTTAAGCCGTAAAATTTAGCTTTTTTACGGGCTTAATGTGAATGTATTGTCAAAAAGTCTCTAGAAATATGTGCTTGTGATCACCCGCATGATTTGAATGTAAGAGTAGAGTAAAATGCAAAGAGTTAGCGGGAAGAAAATATGAAGGAGATTATCTGAGTGGTCTAGAAGTGTTAATTCTAGGTTGAGTTTCTCAAGCATATTGTTTCAGAAAGCCAATACATGATTAAAAAAATCAGCTACAACAAAATCAATGTTTAACTTTTGCTTTTTGTTCAAGTGTTAGGAATCTCGTTATTGTTCTTGCACCTACTTAGTGTCAGATCCAAAGCACTAATCCATAAAGTCTGTGAGTGTTGTGTGTCTGGGTGGTATCTCTTACACTACACGAGTTATGAAACAACTCAAGTCTTAACATGTCTCACTTACAACTTCGTGGTCAGTCTATTTCAAAATGCTTTTTATCGCTATACTGTTATTTTTCATTCTTATAAATAAGCCGTATTGTCTTTATTTTTCTCAGCTATTCTTCATTGCTCGAATTCTAAGTCTATCTGCCATTTTGAGTCGCTAAATGGTTGCTTGTCCAGTTTGACATATAAAGTGGTTTTTCTTATATCACTTGTCCCCTTCAAAACATGCCACATATAATGTTCCCACATTGGTGCCAATCAGACAACAGGCTGATTTTGTCATAACACTAAAAAGCCTCATTATTGATGCATGCTGTATCTCAGATATCTCGTCTAAATTCGTTGAATACCTCTACCTTTTACCATTAAATACACGTTTTGTGTGAGTTTATCCAGAGGCCTTACAGCATCGGTGTCCTTATAAGATGATGTCAGCGTCTCAATAATCTCTAGAACCAAAAATGTTTTAGTCCAGTGGGTTGTTTATGTGCTGTTAAGCTAGGCTATATGAGAGTAAGAAATAATTGATGAGAAAAGTGTTGTCTATTCCTTGTCATCCTTACTCACGGATCCAATTAAGCGTTTCGCGAAAAGCTAAGTACTTCCTTGGTCAAGAGCACTTTACAGATATTATAGTGCCCCTGGTGGGGGATTTGACCACACAGATCTGATATCTATGCTCAGTGGATTCATTTTTGTTAGTGGGGAATAGATGCTTGTGGGTCAAATAATGAAAATTAATTTCTGCAGCTCTGCCAGACTACAATTATTTCAAGCAAATACCAACTTCCTGTACGGCTACTGTGATTACGCTGCTTGATGTCCTTCCTCTGTCAGTCAACCTTGAACTGAAATGGATTACACACTACTGTCAGCTACCGATGCTGCATAAAACACGGTCAATTCTTTCAGTGTTTTGATGCACTTCGGTAATAATTTTTTGTGGGGTGGATTTCACTTGTGTTTTGGTGACTATTAGAAAATGTCTTGTAAGCGGTTTACTTTAAACAAATCGCTTGTACTTTTTAGTGCGGCTATTCTTTGGTAGAACACTGTTACACCTATTGTGGGTCAATAATCTCAGCTTACCTCTTGCTTTAATTCGTTGAATGTAACTACTTTTTGTATGTTTTGGTTATGTCTCTAAGACATGTGTCAACTATTTTAAAGCTCTGTATAAAACCACAGATGGAATGAGTGCATTCAGTCATTCGTCATCACTGTTCTCACACACCTTTCTAATAAAGCAATTCCTAATTTCCCCGTTGTTTTTGAACTTCACGACAAACAGTATTGTGGAGATCCGCTACTTAAATACCCGAAATGCATTTAATCAGTCGGCAGTCAGTGTCTGCAAGTTTGTTACATGCTTTGTTGAGCATTAGTACAAATTACTTGCAAACTCGGTACAGGCCTATTCCCATATTCACTTGAAAATGAGCTGTTAGGAGTAGTCAAAAGATCCACACAGCTGGATAGTTGCGTGAGCGCTGCTTAAAGTGTGATCAATGAAACTTATCGTACATCAAAAGCAGGAACAAAATATACTTAGCAAAGAGATGGTTTACCTATGATTTAGAGCCATGCGTGAAACATAGTTGTGTTTGGTTAGCGTCTATTGGTGCGTTACAGATTCCTGAATCGGATTTGACACATCATTCGACTCAGTTGTTTGGGGAGTTATTGCGTATGACTTGGAACAGAAATCAGTGGCGAGCATGCTGGAGTTTCATTATTTTTTCTACTACCGAAGGTAATTCGATGTCTCAAACACTCCCTTAAATGAACATGATATACATTCTCGTCCATTTAATTCTATTGTTTCCTATTTCACTTTTGCATGTACTGCGGTCTTTACAGAAATAAATACCTTTAACTGATGCATTTCTTCTTAGAATTATACGTTGATTTGTTTCTGCTTTTCTGTTGCTTTAAAATTATGAAAGGGAAAGTACTTTATTAGACGTTTTGACTAGTTCATAGCGAAACGTAATTATATAATCAGATTGGGCTTTTTGACTGAAGAGTGAGTTAAGCCATCAGAAATCCTTTGAGATGTACTAATTGTTTGTTGATAAAAAGGTTAATTTTCTTTCTACTTGAAAAAAGACTTTATTAAAATCTTGATTAGTTGGTTAACACATAGTAAGGCTTTTGTGCAGATATATCTGTTGTTTATGGTATCAAGTCTGAATGTTTGGTTTCATACTATTGACAGTTTAAATTAGCGTTTGTTTCTATCAACTTTTTAAAAGCTAATATCAAATTTTATTTTACAGCTAATCTACAAATTTGTCTTCACCGGTGTGCTGAGAATGCGTAGTATGAGGTCTTTCATGTCTTCAGCTGCAATACACATGGAAGTAAGTGTGGTCTGCTCATCATATATCGGAGCAAAAAAATAACAAATGGTAGACACGTGTCCATTCACTATTCCACAAAATGTTATGGACCCTGGACCTGAGTTTTATGGGAAATCTGTCACTTCGTGCTCACACTACCAAGCAGGACATCAGTCATCAGACCGTACGGAAGTCCAAACGTCATTTAGCGGGACAAATCAGTCTAACCTGCAAAGTAACACAGAAGACATGCCAAGAAATCATGTCCCCACGTATACACATTCAAATCTAATTCGTACAACTGATTCCATACCTTATGTACGATCGTGTCCAAATATGGGTGATTATCATATATTTGACAGTGTCAACAACAATAATAATTCAGTAAGACTATTTAATAGTCAATTCCTGACTTCTTGCCCTCCAGCTATTCCTGAAGTGCAATCAGATGCATCTCAGGATGAAATTGTTTCACGTCGATGTTGTTTTTGTACTTGTGCTCCACTTCTACCCAAAGCTTATTGTACGAATACATGTTGCTCCAAACCTAACTGTCTGATTTCAAGTGATTCCTTATGTTCAGTTGACACACTTTTCTGTTTATTTCTTCCTGGATCTTGCAAATGTCGCCTATTCTCTTTTCCACGCCACCGAATTACTAATGAAAACCTTATAATTCTAAGCATAATCCAGTTGTTGTGTGGTTTTGCAGCTATTGTTCTTTCAAGTGTTGCTCTCACTAAGGCTGTCTTCTTATATCAAATGGCTACAGGATTATGGGCTGGAATACTGATGGTGATTACTGGACTTCACGGTCTTTTTGCTGCTCGTCGTCCCGTTGTATGTGCCTTGATAGGCCTGCTTGTGCTTTGCATGATAGTGAGTTTAGCTGCGTGTGTTTTAATTTGTGTTTCTGTGGCTGGGACAATTGAAGATGGATTTCTTGGAAGTACTGCCTCCCGCAAAGCATTTCCACGTGAAATTATAAGAATTTCGTCAGGTTTCCGTGAAAACGCAACATCTGCCCAGAAGTATGAGCAGAGGCCTTCTATGGTAACCTTAACACCAAGGAGTCCAGGATGGTCTGAATTTGATCAAGTACAGCTTTGGGACTTTAAGAATGTTCTACGTGAAACACCCGACTCTTACTTACGTACATGCCAGATCATCTTACACCTCCTTCTACTGTTAGTTGGTATTCTTGAAGCATCAGTTAGTCTTGCAACGTCTATTCTTTGCTGTCGATGTGTCTGTTCGAATTCCACTAACTTCCGATTTCAAAACTCTCGTTCGTTACGTACAAATATAGTATCATTCAATGCCGCCACAGCCAATCAAGCAGCTTCTGTGTTACGATCAGGTGCAGTAAATGACTTCGTTGGCAGTGGAAATGTAATATTAGCCCTTAATACAGATGTACCAGTGCAAAGTAATCCAAGCAGTAACATTACGGAGGCAGTCCTTCAGCCGCAGATTCATCATACTTTAATTCCTTTTCTTTCCGATCTAAATCGTCATTCATTGATTCTCACACAAGCAGGGACTGGTACTGTAGCCTTGTCTGCAGCACGTGCGGCGGCCAATCTTGTAGATACTAGAAGATTCGAGACCCAACATGGGACATCTTTTCCTTGTTCTTCTAATAATGAACAATCCTCAGTTCAACGACCTCATACTCTTAGTAGAAATATGTTTAATCGTCTTAGAGGATGTCGTCTCAATCGTTCTAATGAATCTCGTCCTCGCCTTTTGTATACAACTCTTCATATCCCTGCAAATTTATCTAATGATTCTGATTCCTTTCCCAATCCACCTCCTTTTTCACCTAGTACTACTATTGTATATGTGATGCCGTCACCTACGCACGAAGAACCTCCAATGATATTCCCACCATTCCCTCCTAGTTATAGTGAATCACAAAAGAAGTCCTCTCTGACTACATCTATCAGCCGCATCCAACGTAACCAGTCTGTACCACTCCAACCCCACCCGCCTCGTCGGCTTAGAAGACGTTTAGTTAGGTACGGAATATCTCGTGCTCGCCTTCGGTCGCGTTTATCACGGCTCTTTTGTCGGCAAAACTCACGTCAGTGTAATTCCCTGTGGACTGCTAACAATTCCCGCCGTTCTAGAGTAACGTGCCACTTATCTAGATCTGTTGCTTCTGCTCCGATTTCTGTTGGTGATAGATTAATACAACCTGTTCTTATAATTGGAGACCCAGGTACAGCCAGACATTCAGAAGACCCACCACCAAAATATTCCAGATAAATCTCTTATTATTATTATTATCTAACATTATTTTGTAGATTATTATAAATACTGTGCAAATTTAATCCATTCCTACTCAGCCTGTCACTCCCTCAAGTCAGCATTTCATAATCTGTAAAAGCTTGTGATCAAACATTTGCCACAACTAGTCTATTTTGTTTTGCCTTTTTGGTGTTCCAGCGTTTGTTACTACCTTCAGTTCAACAAAGAAAAAGTTTTTATTTAAATAAGATTATTACTTGTGAATATATTTTAGTTATTTTTTAAATTGTTTGATTGGTTCATATCTTTATTGTTTATCAGAAAAGTGGGCACTACTTGTAATTATATTGTTGAAATAACACCTTTCAGTGAAATTCTCTTCTTCTTCTTCTTCTTTATTAATAGGAAATAGATGAGGTTGGGTAATTCTCTGTGGTAAATCTAAAGCCTTTAGCGAGTTAATTTCATTACTTCTTACAATACATTATCAGGGGACAAATGCATGAGTACCAACGGTGCATGTGAAATCTCACAGGTGTGAATATCTGGTACATTCCGTTTTTATGTAGTGATGCAGCCTAATGAAGATTACTGTCCGTTAAGTAAAAATAACTTTACTCAATGTGTTTTAGAAAGATCACCCTGCGTTGTTGTAGCTTGTGATGAAATCTTCAAGAAACGACTTCTTCAGCTATCTACATCTAATTATTTTTGTATAATAATCGATTTAAAGCATTTTCGTAGTAACTGAACTCAAAGTATTATGCATAGTTGCTGTACGTAATTTCGATTCATAATTTCGCGTCCTTATAGTATTCTTTCAGCACGCTTATGAGATTGTATAAAGTCCCATTCCTCTTACAAATATTTATTATTTGCCAAGTGGATAGAAAATTGAGTAGTGGAAAAAATTGCTGTAATATGGTAGTCTAAGTAGTTAGCTCTTAACTACTAGTTTTAAAGAATTTATATCGTAAGTCCTTATCAAGTAGGTGTTGCCCACATCTTACTGACTTGTATGTGGCTGATGACATTTTTTCAACTAAAAGTAACCGGCATGTTGCGAAGTTATTCAAAAAGACATAGGTTTATGAGTTAACTACTAGTATTTGGATACATTAATTCTAATGTAATAGTAAAATGTCGTTCAGTCTATTTTTTACGTCATGAATATAAATCTGGATGTAGTGAACGTCTTTGCATTGCTGGGAGCAGATCACGATTTTAAGCCTTTTGTAGATAAACGCGGAAATGCAGTAAATCCATGTGCTCGTAAACTCAGTTTGGTTCATACAGACGGCTCATTTTACAGAGCTGTGGTTAGGCGATGGAGATATGATGTCATTCAACTTGCTTCTAAGCTGAGCTAAATACACCTGAACTATGCATCTTCACAAATTTAATCTAATTCGTCTTGTGTTCTCTGTATCGAAACAGTCTTATCCTTATGTGTTTTTTGCAAATCTACTAAACTATTTACAGATATTTTGTTCAGTAACTTTATTATCACAAGTTTCAGACTGTAGATGTACACTATCAAACACTTGCGACTGAAGTAACAGACAGGATGCCGCATAAAGTAGTTTATCATCATTTCTCACGCATATTGTGATTGATAGTGCGACCAATCATTTCTCACGCATGTTGTTATTGATTATGCGATCAATGATTTCTCATGTCTGTGAGGCCGACTTTATTGTTGTAAAGAAAATGCGTAAATGCCATGTTTCATTTTCCCAATAAATATACGAATACAGTTCGGTTCAGTACTGTATCTTACAGTCATATTTGCGTGGCTCAGTGAATCGGAAGACACAACGGGCGAATAGGCATATTAGGCAGGCGTAGACATAACAAAGTGACTATAGTTGTCATTTAGTTCAGCGCAGTTATAACAGTAAGACTGCAACTGAGTATCTCCAGCACAAATCTGTATTAGTAGTGTAGTATCACTTGTGCGTGCGGGTTTAAGTTGAAGACTTCTTCAAGCATTTGGAAAGTACATGATTAAGGAGTGTTTGTTTCATCTATAGTAACTCAAATGAATGTTCTATGTGACCAGTTATGAAGCTAATAAATTCTTCTGACTTCTCTTTCTGTTTCATTTTTTCTTTCTACAAATGCCAACAAAATAGTACTTTTTCCTTTCCTCAGCTTCCTTCGTATTATCTTTGTACTTTGTGTGATATGCAACAACACAAGTGGAGCTAAGTCGTATGCATTTGATTCTTCGAAATAAATTGTCCTATGGATACAAACTTATTCTATCACTTTTGAAAGTCCGTGGAGTTTCAATTTTTATAAAATAATAGTGAGTAATTAAAACAACACACCTAAGCCAACAATATAATTTACAATTCAGGTTTCCTCAGGCTTACTTAATAGAATAAATTTCATTTGATATAGGATGTGGTGATACAATAATCCTATAATCAATTGCACTGTCCATATTTCCTTCTTACTGACTAATTATCTGTACAGGTTGATATTTTATGTTTTCCACTTTGACTGATTGGGTGCAAAAGCTGAGTCAGTTCTAAATTATACTTCATGTCTGATTCTTAGTAGTTTTGAAGTAAATGCTAACAGACTTCAGATGCTGTTCAAAGTTAGTAGTGAATCTTGTAGTAGTTTCATTAATTTACTCGTAGTTTGTCTCTGATTCTGATAAAATTGATAAAGTATCAGTGTTATATTAGTCTTTTTTTAGCAAATCTTAAGGTGTAGAATTCGTTTAAAAAAATCACTTATATCTCCATTTGTCTACATAGTTATTTGTATAGTAATATGTTGTACTGTCCATCGAAATAGCTTACCTATGTATCAGCGGGCTATATCAGTTGTTAGAGGTAGCCGGTATTCACAATAGGAATGTTTACATATTTATGTGGATGTTTGTTCAGCATGTCTTTACCTCAAATTCGTAGTTCAAAGTTCATAGTTCAAAGTATTCTCTGATACTGAGTTTCGCACAGCTAATAATTATAGTTCTTCTTAATTTTCCGGTATACGACAGTCTTCCTCCAAACAAAGTGTTTATTCTGAAAATATCTTTATATTGTCAAACGTCAGTGATTAGTTTTGTTCTATTCTTCACTTCTTCAGATTATAGTTGTCTCTTGGTCATTCTGTACTTATTGTATTTGGAAATCTGGCTAAGTGCCTTCAGGGCTTGACTATAGGCGATCGGCTCTTCGGACAGGATTTCTCTCCACATAATTTATGCCAAGAAATACCACTAGCCTTCACACAATAAATGTGAATGCTAGCTCATAGGAAGTCGATGCACCCTTCTAGAAGTCTCCACAACGACCGTTAACGGTGACGGTTGACTAAACGAAGGAGGTCAAAAAGGTAAAGTAATTATATAGACTCATCGAGGAAACGAGTTGCGTAATACTAATGATAAGCGAAACTATTTCTAAGGAGAAATGTACTCCGATTACCTTTTAGGAGAGACTACTGAAATTTGGGGGGAGGAAGAGTCACTGAACTTGCCTATTTACTATTACTACTACTCCCTTGGTTTTCGAGTGTAACATAGGGTTTCAATAACACATCTCCACTTTGTTCTACTTCCTGCCGTCCTCTTCAGCTGGGTACACGATTAGCCATAATCTTTCATCTCTTCGTCTCATGATCTCCTCTATGTCACCCTCGCACCGACGACCCACTCGTCGCTTCCCATTTGGATTCCACTCGAGGGCCTGGTGTGCGATTTCATTCGGTGGCCGCCTTAATGTATGCCTTATCCATCTCCACTTTCTCCTGCATATTTGTTGAGCAATCGACTGTTGGTTGGTTTGTTCCCATAGTCTCTTGTTGCTTATTCTTTCTGGCCGTCTATTTGATTTTCAGTATGGAACCAGCTGTTGATGTAAGTCTGCAGTCTGTTAGAAATCCTTTTCGTAACAGGCAGTGCAGGTTTCTGACCCGTATAGAAGAACTGACTTTACGATGGTGTTGAAAATGCGAATTCTGTTCCTTATGTTGAGGGCGGAAGATTTCCAAACTGGTTTCAGGTTGATGAAGGTATATCTTGCCTTTCCGATTCTGGCTGGCTGGCTGGCTTTGACATCTTCATCCGTGCCACGTGCCTGTAGTTGAAACAATGCTTCCTAGCCAGATAAGTTAAGGCAAGAAGTAACCTCTGTCAAATCTCTCCCGTTAACAGTGATTGGTGCTGGGTGTTGTTGATGTGACTGTTGGTTGATTAGCTTCATCACCTTAGACTTCTCTATGTTCACCTGGAGTCCTGTCTTCGCTTTCTAGCTCTTCCGCCTGTTTGTAGGTTTTCGCCTGTAAGTCTTCTAATTTGTGTGACGTTAAATGTAAACCATCCACATGCGAAATCCCAATCGTCTAGAGTCTTATCATCGGTGGTCCAGCCTATTCCTGTCTTCTCACTTCCAACGCACAGTCTGACGAATGATCCAGTCCACCACAATTAAGAATATCATCGGTGATAATAGGCAGCCAAACTTGTCTTACTCCTGTATTCACTTCGAACGTCTCACTGGGTTTCCCTTGTGGATCACTTGACACGTAGTATTGTCACATAGCCAGCTATGAATGAAGATGATAAAGACTTGGGAACTGCAGGCCTCAGTGTTGAAGCAGTTTCCAAATTACTTTTCCGTCGTCGGTGTGCTGTCTGTCGAAGGCCTTTACGAAATCGATGAAGGGAGTTGAGGTGGAGAGAGAGGTTTGACTGCCAATCTATGCTTTCTTCTGTGATGACGATGCGTAGAGTTGCAATTTAATCAGCACATGATTTACCTTTCCTGAATCCAGCCTGTTCCGGGTGGTGGGTGGAGTTCTGTATCCGGTGCATCCTTTATTCTCTCCAGGACGATACAACTTAGTATTTTACTCGGCATGAACGACAGCATCATTCCATACCAGTTCTTGCAGAATGAGGCGTAAGTCGCCTTTCTTTGGCAGTTTGACAAGGTAGCCTTTCTTCCAATCGGTAGGCACCTTTCCTTCTTCCCAAACCTTTTTCATGAATGGCGTGAGCACATCTACTGCAGTCTGTGGGCCCGTTTTCAGTGCTTCGGGTTGCGGAATTCCGTCTTGTACTGCTACCTTTCCGACTGGACTTCAGTAGCTTGAACGTATTCAGGATTTCTGCTTTCGCTGGATGATTGGTGTCCACTAGCACGCAGTCCTGTGAGTGCTGTCGGTGGTAATTCTGGATGAATTGTAGGTGATGGTAGATTCAAGAGTCCTTTGAAGTGGTCAGCCCATTGTTTTATTTGTTTCTCCTCCTTGGTGATCAGGTTTCCTTTAGCATCTTTTATTGGTTTCATCATCTGGGTTGATCTCTTCTCAGATAGAGACCGGGTTATCAGATATAATGTCCTGAGGTCTCTTTAACCTGCTGCCTACCTGTTCTGCTTCAGTCACCAATGTGTTGAAGAATTGTCTTTCCTAACACTCTTCTTCAATTCTTTATTCAGTACATAGAACTTCTGTTGTTCATCTTTGCATTGAGTCATCTTCTCTTTCACCATCCTCCTCTGTTCTCTTCTATTAGCACCCAGGTAGGTGTTCGTTGAGAGCCATTCCTTGTCTTGTCTCTTCTTTCTTTCTAGAACCTTGAATATCACCTTCGGAGAGTTAGTTCCTATGTTCTTCCACACAGGTTTCCTCAGTGATGCCACGTAGTGTTTCCGACTTTGCTCTGATCTGATTTGTAGTGAAGGTATCACTTGTAGGTTTTGTCCTTCAGTTTCTGAATGTTGAACTTGAATTACAGTGCCCTGTGTCCAGTTGTTATGAAGGATTTCATCTTCACCATGAGGGTTCCCTGAACTAGATGATGGTCTGAGTTCACGTTTACTCCCCTTCTCAACTTTGTGTCCTACAGACTGGCTGCGTCTCCACTTCTTTTTGCAGTATTGAGATGAAGTCCATCTGGTTTGTCGTGTGTCCGTCAGGCGAAATCCATTTTGCTTTGTATATATCCTTGTGCTTGTACACGCTCCCTCCGATCACCAAATCATTGAAGGCACAGAAATCTGAGAAGAGTACTTCGTTGTCATGCATTTCGCCAGCTGAGAGCCTCTCAACCCGTGGTGAATTCCCTTCCTATATTGTGTGCTCCCAGTTCGGTTGGCATTCATATCGTCCATAAGGATTTTGACGTTACTATTTGAGATGTTGTCCATTGAAGTTGTGGTTGTCTATAAAAATCTCCCTTCTCATCTTGTTCAGCGTTGTTTGTAGCACTATGCGTAGCATTGTATAATTGTGACCTCCCTTCCTTTTGAGGGGAATCTTGCTGTCATGATCCTACATGAGGAGATTGGTTTCCACTGCATTACGGCTTTGGCTATCACTGGTGACAACATGATAGTCACTGAATGCCTCAGTGTATTCGCGTTTGTCGTCTGGGTGACCAGACCGGAGTAGATTACTGACTCCCTAGTTGACAATTTTGATAGTCCACCTCCATTCCATCTGCTTTTGCAGATACCCATACTTCTATAATGTATCTTCGTATTTCGTTGGCTGCTTGCGCAGCCTTCCCAGCGAGTCTCGTACATTGTACGGACATTCGACGTCCCCATTCTTATTCTTGCTTTCATCGAGAGAAGAAACACCTGTTGGTCGACTAATTTCCTAAAGGCTCTTACGAGCCGGCGCCATTTCGTCTCTCCGGTTCCAGCGAATAATAAGTTAGTTTTTTATATTTTCCGTATCTTTTATATTTTTATTGTTGATTGAGGTTTCTGTAGTAGTTTGATTAGTTTTGTGGTGTAGGGTCGCTGAGCCCCCGCCCAACTCTCCCTCTTTACCCGAGTTTGAGACTGGCTAGAAAACTAACGAGTTAGTAAACTAGACGAGGCTTCCGACTGTCTTAAATACCTTTTATTGAAATGAGGAACTAATACTTTTAAATGAATTCAAGTTTCATCTTTAATGTTTCCATTCACATAACTGTTCATATGGCCGGGGGGAAGACGAAAAGATACCAGGAATTCATCGTAGTTTATCCCCTCTGTTTTATATAACTTTATCAAGCCAAAATGTATGAAATACTAAATTGACTCGATGATTTGTCACGCTGATATTTATCAGATAGGTAGCTAGTGCATCATACCAAACTAAGATACCCATATATTAGAAAAAGAATAAGCGAAACAGTACAGTCAATCGGAGTATAGTCACTCATGCATTAAGATGGTATTTCTTTCGCTGGTTTTCCCCTCTTCCTGTAGCCTAATGAACAATGATCTTTAACTGCCATCAACCAGCTGGTTAACATTAGATGAATTGTTGGCTGGTTATTGTTTCCTTTTCGTTTGTTTGATGGCTATCTGATCACGGAAATTGGAATACACTAAAGGCAACGTTATCACTTTGCATCACTTGATTAATCGATGTTTTGTATTTAGTGATACGGAAATGTGCATGGCCAAAAAGTATGTAGACAGGGCAGTTGCCAGTGTATGAGATCAAAATGAAGCAAACTTAAGATCACTTGTCACTGATTGGTTACATTTATTGATAGAATACATATACACTAACTTTTCTTCTGATTATTCTAACAGCTACAGGCTATTTGTCCAAATTCTGTCATTTCAAAATATATCAATATATTCGAGTTCTCTATAGGTCATAACTCAGACATTAATGTATTATAAGAACAAAAAGTTCAGCGAAGAATCTCTTTTCGGCGAATTCATTCATTTAGCTACACAACGATATATTCAAGTATTGGTTTCTAGGGATTCGGTTGAGTGGTTACAGGATTTCATCACCAGCTGACATTGGTTAGAGAACCACTGGAAAACCTAGGAGTACTGGACAGCCAGTGGTTTCGTTTAGTTTGTGACTCTTCATCAGTACAAACCCACCAGGGTTCGAATCCAGGACCTTCTGGTTACAAAGCGAGCTCGTGGACCATTAAGCCACTGGGACCTGATTTATTTATTGATTTTTTTATTTTGATTACAGCTTGATGCTACACCGTATTTTCAGTACAAGTATGGCATTTTCAGCATGGATATCGGTAGCCCAAATTTTGCAGGCCGACCATAGATATCGGGTGTGCGTCGGCAGGGGATCGAACCCCGGACCATGTGCATGGTCGGGGAGAGTCCTAACCACTGTGCCACCGATGCCATGGTCCATAAATTCCTACTTCTGTCAATTCACGATATAGCGTGACTACTAGCAAATGTCACCGTGGTGAGTATTTGTCCTCACGCCCAATCTGGTGTAGTTACCTGGGGTTCTAGTGGGAAGTCGTGGCCAGTAGGGTACAGCAGGTTGGGAGTGAGGACAATGTTAAATAACTATTTTGTGTGTGTGTACATTAGGATCGTCAAACAAAAATAAAAATTTGTTGGGATTACTGTTTACGTCATGAAAACGCTTCAAAAATGTGATGAATAATCAAACTGTAACTAGGAGGGGTGAAGATAGATAATTATGGACAAGAGTTGCGTAATAAGATTTTTTTGGATGCTTGCATGACGTATTAGCGACATCTTTTTCTTAATCAACCCTTTATTCACTCTTTCTATTAAATAATATATTTTAGACACTTGTCTCCATGCTATTTCATTAACATCCTATTTTTCTGGGTGTCTTTCATATTACGCAACCCTTGTCAATACTTATCAATCTCCACTCCCCCCTAGTTACAATTCGATTATTCCTCACATTTTCGAAACGTTTTGATGACGTAAACAATAACCCCAACAAATTTTTATTTTTGAATGACGTCCCTAATTTACACACACACACACAAAATAATTATATATCATTGTTTTCTATAGTTTTGGTTTGTAAGGATTAGTTATGTTTTACGAGTTGATCACGGACTGATATCAGTTAGAGAACCATTGGAAACCAGGGAGTACTGGACAGCTGCTGTTTCATCCTAGTTTGGGAATCATCGGCAGTACGCACCCACTGGGATTCGAACCCAGGACCTTCCGGTTACAAGGCAAGCTCGTATATAACATTCAGCCACTGGGACCCGATTCAATGGCTCATGAATTCTAACTTCTACTAATCCTTACAAACCAAAACTATAGAAAATTATTCTGATGCTCGCTAGTGACTTGCTACAGGCTGGAGCTTCCTGGAGTTCTAGTGAGAAGTCGTGACCAGTGAGGTCCAATTAGAAGTCACGTTTGTGGATGGATGTCCCACCAACGACAATAGTTGGGGTCGCGCTAAAATCACGAATTGGTAGAAGTTAGAATTCATGAGCCATTGAATCGGGTCCCAGTGGCTGAATGGTATACGAGCTTGCCTTGTAACAGAAAGGTCCTGGGTTCGAATCCCAGTGGGTGCGTACTGCCGATGATTCCCAAACTAGGATGAAACAGCAGCTGTCCAGTACTCCCTGGTTTTCAATGGTTCTCTAATTGATATCAGTCCGTGATCAACTCGTAAAATATATCATTGTGATTGTGTAGCTAATTGAATGAATTCGCCGAAAAGAGACTCTTCGCTAAACTGTTTCTTCGTATATTCATGTCTGAATGGGTATTTTCCGTGAATTAATGTATTAGCTGTGTAAGTGCGTCTTATTCCAGTCAAAATAACCCAGTTAGTTGAGTTAGAAATCCTAGACCGTTAATTTGACAGAAATCATCGTTGAATAGGGAATAGGGTTAGGGATAATAATTCACAGATAAACAAGCTACACATAATATCAAACAAAAATTAAAGCAAATTGGTGGATGGTGACTAGCAGTAGAATCCAGGATGAGCATTTCGTCCTATACGAGGCTCTTCGGCTGGATACACCTGCATACCCCAGTGACTGGTGGATTTCCAATCGGGGCTCGAACCCAGTACATATAGTTTAGAATGCCAAAGCGCTATCCACTAGACCACTTGGACCATGACAGCTGCCTATTGTGCAATGGGTCATGTTAATTATTTAATTCAATTTGGACTTTCCAGTTGATTGACTGGAATGAAGTGCTTGGACTCAGTGGGAACACCACTAGGAAATGCAGATCCATCCAACAGATAGACTCCCGAATAGGAAGAAATGCTCATCCTGGGTTCTGCTGCTAGCCGCCACCCACTAATTTATAACAGATTAAAGTATTATGCAAATATTCACAACGGGAAACTTACGGAATCCTTCGAAGTGAGGACAGGAGTAAGACAAGGCTGCCTACTATCGCCAATGATTTCCCTGATTGCAGTAGACTGGATAATGCGAAAAACAGTGGGCAATGAGGAAACAGGCATAAAATGGACTCACACAAAAAACTTGGAGGATCTGAGCTTCGCCGATGATATATGTCTGATTTCCCACAAACTGGAATATATGCAAGCGAAAATCAACAAGTTGGCAGAAGAAGCATCCAGAGGAGATAGGACTTCAGGTGAACATAGAGAAAACAGTGGTTATGAAGATTCCTGGATAAGAACAACAACAGCAGACAACGATCAGCTTAAATGGGAGGAACCTGAAAGAAACAACCTCTTTTACCTACCTGGGAAGCATCAACTACAGGCGGAACTGACGAGGATATCAAAGCAAGAATCGGAAAAGCAAGACAAGCTTTCACTACTCTCAAGTCTGTGTGGAGGTCAACAGCACAACTCAGCATGAAAATGAAAATAAGATCCGGATTTTCAACTCCAATCTGAAGTCAGTGCTACTATACGGATGGATCAGAGACTTGGCCAGCGCGTCATAAAGAGCATCTCAAACAAACTACAGACCTTCATCAACAGCTGCCTTCGCTCAATACTACTCAAGATCAGATGGCCAAAAACATCAGCAATAGGGAGAGATCTCTGGGAGCGAACCAACTCAACAGGAACTGACTGTGCAACAAATATGCAGGAAGAAATGGAGGTGGACTGGATTGGCCATACTCTGAGGAAACCATCAAGTGACATCACCAGACAAGTCATTGCTCGAGTGGAACCCGAAAAGGAAGCGGAGAGTTGGTCGTCAGTGCAAGGGTGACTTGGAGGAGGTCATGTGAAGAGGAGATGAAAACGTGTGGGCAGACATGGAGCCAGGTGAAGACTCTAGCAGAGAACCGAACGCAATGGAGACGCACGGCTGAAGTCCTATGTTCCTCTAGGAATTAAAGGAAACAGTAATATAATAATAATAATTTACACGAATTACTTGTATTAAGCAATGTTCCGATTGTCTGTGTCCAATAAATTAGCACGGAACACTTCAACTTGTAATTATATTCCTGATGAGAGGCCTAATAAGCTTAGTTGATATTTCAGTGACCTGCATGAAATCAGCATCATTTTTCAATAGTCATGACAGTTTATTGTATGTCTGGCCACAGGAATCAGTTAATGTCATGGTATAACGCACGCCTATGAATGGAAATGTATAGAATCTCCCGAATTTCTAATGCTGTCGCCAGTTTTGATGATGATGATTTCAGCACATATGGTGTGTCTTTAGTTTATCCATTTAGATTATGATAACACCTTTCTGCTTCAGTATAATCTAAGTAGGATTTATGATGCTTTCCATGTGTTAAACTTGTTTCCCGCTATGTCCTGTCATGGACAGGACAGTACATGCATTTCAAGAGCTTTGTTCCAATCCAGTATAAAAAGAACTTAGTGAGAAAAGTGTTCAATAGAGCACGAAAAATTTGTTCTGGCAGTACTATTGAGCATTAAATAAAATCTCTGAAGGATATTTTATCTAAGAATGGATATCATGAGAAGCTCATTAATAAATACTCTAAAGAAATTAGCCCTTGCAAAACAATCCAAACAGTTCCGAAGAAATCTGTCTACATCAGTTTGCCGTTCAAAGGAGATGATATACAGGAAGTAGTCAAACGAAGACTCGATAAAGCCATCAAGAGAACTTATTATGCTGCAAAACTTGTTATCCTTAATACCACTAAGCGAATGCTTTAGCAATCTGGGAAAGACCAGTCGCCAATCATGGACACTTCAAACTGCGTATATCAATTTCAGTGTGTTTGTAGAAGCAAATACATAAGTCGTACAGAAAGGCGATTGTCTACTCGCATGATGGAGCATTTGCCAAAATGGCTGAAAACAGCTGAGTGCAAAGTGCCAAAATCCTCAATAGCAAAACATCTTTTGGACTAAGGACATGATGTCGACGCTGTCAAGCCATTCACTATTGTCAGCAAACAAAGAAACAAGAAGATGCTTGCAATTGCAGAGGCTTATGAAATTCGAGTTTATAAACCAGGTCTCTGTGTACAAAAGGAGATGGTCGTGACTCTGAATCTAACATGGTAATACGTTTTACTTATTATTCTACCTCTTATTATTATTATTCTTGAGTCATTTAAGACTATCTTTTATCAGTAGCATTATCTTAACTCACTTCAACACTATTATTATTATTGTTATTATAACTATTACTACTGATATTACTCTGTTTGCAATTCTTGTTATATTCTCTAATGACTAATTGTTTATCTAAGTGATGTAATTGAAGCTTAATGCAATTTATCTTAACTTTGATCTCTCATACTCTCTCTTCCCTTATCTTTTTGAACATGACCTGGAAAACATTAGCAGCTGTCTTTCTGCTTGACTAACTCAATGTAGTTTGTTTACTTATCAGTCTTATGTCTCCCAATGTAATTTCCATGTATGTAGAGTATTCAGCTGAGGAGGAGTTCTACCGACATTTGATGAATTCATTAAATCCTGCTTTATTAACCTTGATTGCTTGTTTTAAGAACAGTTTTATCTATGTGGTTCTATATTGATGAGCTAAAAAGGCGCATATATACGTATATATATATGTACGCACATAGTCAGAGTTCCATTCATTTGTAAACCAATATTTTATTCAAGATTATCTACATTTGCATGTTACTTTAAAAAAATTCTATTTATGACATAACATTTTCCATTTTAGTCTAAGCATGTGTACAACTGTTTATGTATTTTAATATTATAATTATTTCCGATTGTCAGTATTTGACAAGTATGTTCCAAAAACAAAAGTACTTTATATTTATTACCTTGCTTCCCTTACCTTGATTCGATTCATTCAAATTTATGCTGGCAAAAGTGGTACTGAAAATCAAAATGTCTGAAATAACTATTTTGAGCAGAATTCACGTTATTTCGATGGATTGTCGTCTGCACTTTACTGCGTAAATTTACCTGGATAACTAGTTGAAATTAAAATTCAGCATGCTTTAGTTTACTGATAGGTAGTCAGTTAACTGGGGTAAATAAATACAACCCCTAATGTAGCCCCAACTCAGTACGGATTCCTAAATGGTGTGAAGCATACTAAAATATTACAATTACACATGTTGTTCAGCTAGGACAAATAAGGTTATCAGTGGACAAAATTTAGAATAATTTGAAATGGTAGATTGAAATTGGTTTAAAATTGATTCTGCATCATAGCTCAGGTGTAAAAATTCATATAATTACACACAATCAATTAGACTAGAGTGTTAATGCTGAAATCTCACCCAGCAAGCTAGAGGGAAGCATTGATAACCGAAGCTTTATTTACTGAATCAGTATCAAACACATGGAATGGGGAATAACTGTCACCGAGCTTACTCTGATAGTTATCAGCGTAACTCAAGTTAATACTGTCTTGAAGCTCTCTGACTCAGAAATACTTAGCCAATTAAGTGCTTAGTTAGCTACAGACATCAATACTTAATATTAAATATAGTATTTTTTTTCAAAACACTTAGAGGTAGAATGTTATACTTTATTCCAGAAATTAAAGTATATTTAGAATTTTAACATTACTTATTCCTGTAAGCGGAAGTTCTAGAAGCTTAATTACGGAGTTTACGAAGTGAAGAAGTTTGAACAGCTTCGACAAAATGTTTTAGTCGAAGACTAGTGTCTTTATTACTGAAATACAAAAAAAAATAATTACTATTAGTTTGAAATCAGAAGGAAGATTAATATAGAGAAATGATTTGAGAAGTGTGATAACAGAAATTTAGAATTCGTTACAACTGCTGCTACTCTGAAGTTTCTGTTATTTTTTTGCAGTCAAAGCATAGGAGGGAACTGTTCTGTCTTTTTGGCACATGGAGAGAGCTCAATAGTATCTGTCTAGCACATACACACACCCACATTCTGCAGCGGTTCGCAAGTAGAATTCCCTGTTTGTTTTTATTAGGGGCTCTCATTTGGATGTAAGTGAATCTAAGGATTATTTTACCACTCATCCCTTCAAACATGACAAAATTACCTACAACAGCTAGATTTTCTTTGATAGGTGTTAGTTGGTTTTTGGAGCCTGTGTTGATATTTGGGCTTCATGTACTATATTATTATTATTCCCTTGGGTTCCTAGTGGAACATAGGGCTTCAGCTGCACGCCTCCACTTGCTTCTGTCTCCTGCTGTACTTTTCACTTGCATCCATGTTAATCCATACTGTTTCAGTTCCTCATCACACGATCTCCTCCATGTCACCCTTGGACGTCCCACTCGCCGCTTCCCTTTCGGGTTCCACTCGAGGGCCTGACGCGCGATGTCACCCAACGGCCTTCTCAGCAAGTGTCCAATCCATATCCACTTTCTCCGGCATATTTGTTGGGCGATTGGTTCCTGTTTTGTTTGTTCCCATAGTTTCTTGTTGGTGATTCTTTCCGGCCATCTGATCTTCAGTATAGAACGAAGACAGCTGTTGATAAAGGTCTGCAACAGGCTGTTGGAAATATTCTTTGTGACCCGCGAAGTTTCTGATCCGTATAGCAAACTGACTTGACGTTTGTATTGAAAAAATTTTGTTGTTGATGCTGAGTGACGAAGATTTCCAGATTGGTTTCAGGTTGATGAATGTGTTTCTCGCCTTCCCGATTCTCGATTTGACATCCTCGTCCGTTCCTCCTGTGGTTGAGACAATGCTCCCTAGATAATGAAAGAAGTAACCTCTTTCAAATCCCTCCCGTGATGGTGATTGGCGCTGGATGTTGCTGTTGTTGGTTGGTTATTTTCATAATCTCCATCTTGTCTATGTTCACCTGAGTCCTGTCTTTGCTGCTTCTTCGACCACTTTGTCGGTTTTCGCTTGTAAGTCTTCGATTTTGTGTGATATCAAACATAAATCATCGGCGAAATCCAGGTCTTCTAGGTTTTTCACGTCGGTCCAGGATATCCCTGTCTTCTCGTTTCCCACTGTCTGACGCATAATCCAGTCCACCACAATTATGAATATCATTGGTGATAATAAGCACCCTTGTCTGACTCCTGTGTTTACTCCAAACGCTTCGCTGAGTTTTCCGTTGGCTTCATGTACTGATGTCTTATAACACTACTGCACTAGTGAGTCAGTCAAAACACCTCGCTTCATTCGATAGGTTTCAAATCAGATGAAACGCACATTCTAGACAGTAAAGCTTATCATTACCAATGTTAATTTTTACTAAAAAATAGTCTAATTATGTGATAAATAACCTCTGTCACTTTTATGTATGAAAATTCAGTTGGTAGGAACTACATTATTTGGTCCACTGGACGGATTAAAATCAGAGTTACAGTAGTCAAGCAAGTATTTGGTATAACAGTAAAATCATTTAAGTCAGAGTCAGATTCAGTTAAATGAAGCTGATTTTCAAAAAAATATACAGGTCAGACTTTTTTAATCACAACAACCTACTATATGAAGTGACCAGCTAGAAATCTGTACATTAGAGCCCTATTGCAACAAGATGGTATGCACTAATGATCTATGTGAATTAGAAACTGATTCGGCTTTCCACGCTGGGTCTAAGCGGGTACACTGGTTATCGTCTCGGGGGCAAGAGGGAAAAACAAGCATCCAGTACTTAAATAATTTCGATATGACCAGCAAGCACTACTGGTTGATGTCAGTGGTTCCCAACTATTCGTATCAATCAGTAATATATTATTGTTCCCTTGGGTTCCGAGTAGAACATAGAGCTTCAATAGTACATCTCTACTTTGTCTTATTCTCTGATGTCCTCTTCATCTGGCCTGACGATTGCCCATATTCTCTCACATCCTACTCCATGCTTCGGACGCTCGTCGTTTCCCATTGCTATTTAGTTTTCTCTCTAGGTTACCATTTACATAACCAAACAAAACACATGTAGTGAATATTTTGGCTTTCTAAAGGAAACTAGCGAATTCCTACTTTGAAATGTGCAATCTGCAAATAACCGATTTGATTTTAACTACCACCGTAAATTATTCATTCAAATAAAAAGTAACATTTTGATAAAATTAAGGCTTACGTATCTTCCTCATCGCTTAAGGAACGTAGACACAAGAAAGCAGCATGGCGACAAACTTCAGCTATTTCACACTTTGAAAGTCCTTTTGTTTCCATTGCAATCGTTTGGTAGTCCTCTTGTGTTAAGTTTTGAGCTGCAATATGATCCTTTAAAAGTTCATTCAATATTTCAATTCTATCCGCTAGGCAAGGAAGAGGGTTATTTTCCTAAAAAAAATGGATATTGATTATGCAATTCATAGGACAAAAATATATCAAGAATTATTAAAATAATCATCCGAAGATAAAAATAAAACAAAGTGTAGTCCATATTTTAAATATTATACGATACGAGAAAAACAAAATACAAAGGAGAAAAGTCAAAAGCTTTAGTGAACTCGAAGTGTAACTGGAATAAATTTTGTTGGCGAGTGCTTATGACAGTCAAACTTTCTAAGGCTAATATATTTTATCGAGAATACTATTTCCCTCACTGACTGCCCACTTATCATTTCTGCTGTACGGTATTAAATCGCTGGGTGGACATTCACAGGTTTTTTTTTTCACGACGATATTCTTTACACACTATTCACAAGTCGTTGATCAGCTTTCAAAACAAGAGAGAACATAACAGGGATGAGAAACTTGATTACTAGAATCCATCAATTGGAATATATATAGTAAAGTGTGCTAACGATGACAAAAGGCACGTAAATCTTATCTGATAATAACTCTTTTCACATATACTTTCTTTTTTGCTAATTAATCAACGAAGTTACAAATTGAACGCAGTTATTCATTGTCATCTACCAAAATACTTAAAGTCGGGAAGTTTATCAAGCTAAAAGCAAACTTGAATAAGTACTGTAATCCTTAGTGTCCTAACTTAGTTACTCACGAATTTTTCAAGTCTTGGCTTGTAGGGACTTGACTGACTTCCAAATAGCGTTCATGACAAACTGGTAGCTAGGGGACCACTGAAAACGAGGGAGTATTATAGTTCTAATAAGAAGTTGTTGCAGTTCGGCACACTAAGTCAGATGTGAGCACAGATACCCACCCGTGACACTAACTGGCATTGGCACAATATATCGTGAAAACACAGGAGTTATGAACTATAAACCGTTGTTCCGTTTCAATGCTCATTTCGTAACCAGAAGGCTTTCGGTTCGACCAGTGAAGCGTACTGGTGAAGAGTCCAAAGGCAGGGTAGGACAGCTGCTGTGTTGTTCTTGGTTTTTAATGGTTCTCTAGCTGATGTCAGTTCGGGATGAAATCTAACCTAAAAGGATAAAGTTAATTACGAGTTGCTGCTAATGTTTCGATAGTAGTAGTTAAATTAGTTTGTTGTGTATATTGCATGACACAGTTCATAATTCTCACATATGTACTCGCTGAGATCAATTCATACCAAGAATTCACTTTTCTCATCTTGAATGGAATCAAATGCTGTGCGGATCTAAATTCATTAGATAAGTGGTTAACATGACTCCACTAAAACGATCACCTCTAACATACCATTGAATTGTTACTTAGTTAGACAAATAATCATTAGACAACACCAGTACTTAAAAAAATACAAATACAGGTAGGAGTGCTTGATACATTATACCATAATTGTAACTAATTCAACTGTGTTGAAACAATACTATGCTGAGACAAGTTTGTAAATGTAAACAGTTAGTTCAGTGTTAGTCATCACTAAGATATAGAAAAATTTTATAACTTAAGTCTAATGAGGTTTGAAAGTAACGAGCAAGTTCAGAATTGTATAAATCAAGTTAGAAACACGATTCCAAGTAACCTCATAAGAATGATAAACAAGTAAGTATTCCTCACTAATTGAACACTAGAGTGGTATGTCTTGACCCTAATGCTGACCGAATTCCACTGGTCAGGTTTGCAGTGTGGTCACAGGGCACTTACTTTGAGTTCGAATGTTTCAGATTTAACGTCTCTAACTGAAGACTTGTGTGATTAGAAAGCCAGGAACAGATCGTTTATTACGAAAAATCAACACGTATTTATAGATTTTATGTACATTATTGTAGGTCAATGTTAGTAGAAAATACAGTCTGTTGATTGGTTGTTTCTCACACAAAGTTAACCTTGCATCTCTTTGGCTGTGTCAGTTCATCTATATGTTAACTGTAACGCCTGTCCACTTGACCTTTGACCTCAATTACTGTCAACCTATGATTACTTCGAATCTTTGAGAGAATATCAGTTTCCTCGAGATTGCTGATGAGTACCGATAAGCACGAAACCTAAGTCCTTAAGTTCCTGTTGATTTCATGTGGTCATCTAATATCATATTAATTTTTTTATGCATTGCAAACGCTGCAGTTAGAGAAGCATTCAGGAAGTATTCACTCTACTGCTGGACTGTACTCCATACACAGGTCTCCAGAAATTAGCCGAAGCTTTTGGTATTCTCTTCAGTGACTAATTAAAGTTGATATCATAATTGGTATTTCGGTTTTATGCACTGCAGTGTACTCACTCATATACATTCTGTTTATACTTTAATCCTCAAGTGCTAGTAATGGGATGTACAATACAAGTAGAATTTCATCAAAATATTCTTTACTATATAATTTATGTAATGACAGTGATAACATAAATGAAAAGCAGTCGTAACTGGTTATTGTCTATTAGCCTAACTCTGGATTTGTACCACCACCTAGAAGACTGAGCCATCAATTGACCATGTAAAAGGATAGTAAGACGATGGGGAGAGATAAGTTCCTCTCTATTATAAGTCGATGGCACAGCGGTTTGGACGCTCGCCGACCATGCATATGGTCTGGGGTTCGATCCCCTGCCGACGCACACCTGATATCAGTGGTCAGCCTACAAAATTTGGGCTACCGATATCATATGCTGAAAATTCCATACTTGTACCAAAAATACGGTGTGGAATCAAGCTATAATTAAAAATAAAATCTTAATGATACTACACTTCTCGGTGGTTGTGTTCCTGTCCGAGCTTTTGGCGAAACCTTAAATATCAGTCTAAACGCTCTATGGTGTACAACTTTGTGAAGCAATAAATTTGTCACATTATTCGATAGTATGTGTAAATAATTTCTTTTTAAGTAAACGATGTGCTCACGATTGGTTAATTCTGTTCTTCTCGCTTGTTCCGTGGTATTCCTTCACAAGAAATATGCCAATTCTTTATAATAAAGGCTTTTTTTGTATTTCCCAATGAATGAAAAACAAAACGATATTGTTTTTACCTTAATTGCAGTGAATAGCATATACCCAATGACCAAATTTTTCAAACTGTTAAAAGTGAACTTGGTTTGGACATACAGAAATATGCCAAGTTCATTACTTAAGTAAGTGGTACTGAAAATCTAAAACTCATACAGCGAAATGCAGAATCTGGTCTGTGAATACTCGCTATCATATCGCTGAGATAAACAAACGAGATATGAATGCCTTCAGTCTTTCTGTTGTGTTGTCTCAATGTTAAAGATGAAGGATAAGTTTCTATAAAGTTTTAGAATTCATTGGTATAGTTATATTAATAAGTAAATATTCATATTCAATAGTTGGTTTGTAAGGATTAAATTTGTTTTTACGGGTTTGACCACGGATTGATATCAGTTAGAGAACCAGTGAAAACCAGGGAGTACTGGACAGCTGTTTCATCCTAGTTTGGGAATCATCGGCAGTACGCACCCACTGGGGTTCGGACCCAGGGTGATTCCCAAACTGTCCAGGACTCCCTGGTTTTCAATGGTTCTCTAACTGATATCGACCCGTGATCAAACTCGTAAAAACAAATATTCATATCCTAAATTTTAAGGAAAGGTAAATGCAAGCACTAAAGGTTATCTTACTGACCACAGTCAGAGTGGTTCTGTAATGTAGGTTATTTCAATTGGTAGTGAAAGATCAATTTCATTGAAACTATGAATCCTACATTGGCATAATAAGGTCAGTAACAAAATACACATGTTACCTTAGCCTACAATAAGGTGCTTGAATATTTCCAAAAAGCAAAAAAAACAAACATATTTTTTGAACTAGTTTATATCACTACTTATACCAATAATTCACAGTGCACCGTAATGGCGAGCCACCTAGCATGGTGGCCACATTACAAACATGACTGATAGAATTCAGTCTGCACCGAAGATAGGACTAGACACATTACACTAGTTACTGACTAGTGTTCAATTAAAAAATATCCAATACGGTCCTACAGGAGGTCAGTCGCGAGCCTGAATAGCTCAGTGGTAACGTCTCTGACTGCAGCACTGGGTGACGCGGGTTCGAATCTCAGAAGGGACATCAGTTCCTTCAAGGTTGCAGATACGCCTTGCTGATGAGTGCCAACTAGCACGAAACCTAGGTCCAAGGCTTCCTGCCGATTGCCTCCAACCATCTAATCCCAATAATTCACAGTGCACCGTAATGGCGAGCCACCTAGCATGGTGGCCACATTACAAACATGACTGATAGAATTCAGTCTGCACCGAAGATAGGACTAGACACATTACACTAGTTACTGACTAGTGTTCAATTAAAAAAAAATATCCAATACGGTCCTACAGGAGGTCAGTCGCGAGCCTGAATAGCTCAGTGGTAACGTCTCTGACTGCAGCACTGGGTGACGCGGGTTCGAATCTCAGAAGGGACATCAGTTCCTTCAAGGTTGCAGATACGCCTTGCTGATGAGTGCCAACTAGCACGAAACCTAGGTCCAAGGCTTCCTGCCGATTGCCTCCAACCATCTAATACCAATAATTCACAGTGCACCGTAATGGCGAGCCACCTAGCATGGTGGCCACATTACAAACATGACTGATAGAATTCAGTCTGCACCGAAGATAGGACTAGACACATTACACTAGTTACTGACTAGTGTTCAATTAAAAAAAAATATCCAATACGGTCCTACAGGAGGTCAGTCGCGAGCCTGAATAGCTCAGTGGTAACGTCTCTGACTGCAGCACTGGGTGACGCGGGTTCGAATCTCAGAAGGGACATCAGTTCCTTCAAGGTTGCAGATACGCCTTGCTGATGAGTGCCAACTAGCACGAAACCTAGGTCCAAGGCTTCCTGCCGATTGCCTCCAACCATCTAATACCAATAATTCACAGTGCACCGTAATGGCGAGCCACCTAGCATGGTGGCCACATTACAAACATGACTGATAGAATTCAGTCTGCACCGAAGATAGGACTAGACACATTACACTAGTTACTGACTAGTGTTCAATTAAAAAAAAATATCCAATACGGTCCTACAGGAGGTCAGTCGCGAGCCTGAATAGCTCAGTGGTAACGTCTCTGACTGCAGCACTGGGTGACGCGGGTTCGAATCTCAGAAGGGACATCAGTTCCTTCAAGGTTGCAGATACGCCTTGCTGATGAGTGCCAACTAGCACGAAACCTAGGTCCAAGGCTTCCTGCCGATTGCCTCCAACCATCTAATACCAATAATTCACAGTGCACCGTAATGGCGAGCCACCTAGCATGGTGGCCACATTACAAACATGACTGATAGAATTCAGTCTGCACCGAAGATAGGACTAGACACATTACACTAGTTACTGACTAGTGTTCAATTAAAAAATATACAAAATTACCTTGGAATGCCCCTATAACGGGCTGGATATGAATGATAGATCAGCTGACAGTGGGAAAATTACTTCCTAAAGTATCAAAGACTATAAAGAAGTTTATCGCTCACAATATCAGTATACCAGAAATAAAACGTGGGGGATTGGTTTCATTTGTATCAATTGGCTGTCAGATGAAGGTCATTTCAGTCCTGACTGTGACATAAATTTGTCGACCAGCTGTGTGTGACTGGACCAATAAACACTATGATATACTATAAATTCGTATAAGATATTGGAAATTAATCAACGTGGAATCTTGTTATTTCTCAAATCCATGCTTGTTACCAATAGGCACATAAGTGTATTCTAAGGTCTTAAGGAAACGTTTTCTCTCCAGTTTTGAATTGATGTCGTTTACTGTCGAAATCCCTATTAAGCTACTCGGGTTACAAGTGAGCAGCCATAGGACTTGTTTGCAAATCACTGAATATTAATAAGACTTGGTTCACCAAGTTTTTAAATATGAAAGCTTTGATGGTGGGTCCTGGCGAGCACAAAACCTTGATTATTTATAGTTTTCTACCGACTGATTCCTAACATCTAGTTATAAAGCTAGGAATATTATATAATTTGAAATGCTTTGAATAAACTTTTTGAACAAGTTCACAAACAATGTAAGTCTAATAACTACTAGTTTCCAAGTTTTGATGATAAACATGTCTAGTTCAACCTAAACACTAGCACATATGCTGACAGATTATTTATATATGTGAATTTCTGTTTGGTATTTGTTAACGCCTATAAAAACCAAGGATTTGTAGTGTCATTATTCAAAATAAAAGAAATCACTGGTTCATAAATTATTTTGACTGATTAGCTACTTTTCATATGGTATGAAAATGTTTGAGGTATTAAACCACATGAAGAGCACAATTTTATTTTATAAGTCCATTGGGATTGTGTAAACTCTTATAAAAGTATTTAGCTCACTACTATCTGTATGTTTACCTAAAAAGGCTGTGACATATCCGGTTATTCAAGTGTTGGTTTGTAGGGATTTGATTGGTTACAGGATTTTCATCATGAGCTGACATTAGTTAGAGAACCATTGGAAAACCTTGGAGTACTTGACAGCTGTTTCGTCCTAGTTTGGGGATCTTCATCAGTACGCACCCACCGGGATTCGAACCCAGGACCTTCTGGTTACAAGGCGAGCTCGTATACCATTAAGCCACTGGGACCCAATCCAATGGGCCATGAATTCTAAACATATCCGGTTACTTTTCACGTAACTTTAGTCTTATGGTGTTCGGCAGTAGAGAAACTCATTTTGGAATTTTACACAAGCCTAAGCACTCAAACTAAATATGAATACAAAATATACGTCTGTCATATGGCCGGCATGCCGTTAGGCCTTTGAAATGCACCACATTATGAGTAAGCTAGGCGCTTCCAACACAATTGTCCCAATGTATTTGAATGGCTAGCTACAATCCGCGAAAACATCTTTTTAATATTAATTATGAGCCATCAGTGGGTAAGAACTTTCAGAGTTGAATGAACAAAAAATACACTTGCAAGGCAGGAATTATCCTTCGAATACTACCACTGTCTACAACTGTATAAACGTATATAAAAAGTCACTCACTCTTAAGACTATTGCTACTGAGACTTTCTGACAAGCTGACAGACTGGTTATAGGTCATGGTTAAAAGTCGAGTGTAAGCTTCAGTTAGAACACAAGTGTAACCATTAAGATTCATAGGTCAGTCAACATGATGTTAGGATGGTAATCTGGAGACCATTGGTTCATATCTTGCCGCTATCCAAGATTTCATCCCACCTTTAATCGTGATTAACCATATAAATACAGAAGTACCAAATGAATGATATTAAGTTATCACCACCAACAACAACAAGCGCCAATCACTGTCAACGGGAGAAATTTGAAGGAAGTCACTCCGTTCACTTATCTAGGCAGCATCTCGTTTCAACTACAGGCAGCACGGATGAGTATGTCAAAGCAAAGATTGTAAAAGCAAGACAGACCTTCACTACTCTGAAATCATCTGCACTCAACATTAAGAATAAGATTCGGATTGTCAAGTCAGGGCTTCTATGACTGACTGGCTGGTTTCAACGTAGAACTTTGCACAAATGTGCACTGTTTCGAGTTGCCATTGTCCTTCCATGTAGCACACAAAGCAAGAGAAGAAAGATTCAAAATATGCGGCCAAAAGAATAGTAATAATAGAATTTTATTGGATATTATAAATTACATGTAATTGATGCATCTGCGCCACTGAGATTGTTTTCAGCCACCACCCCGAGAACTTCAACTAGTCAGGAAGTTTACACATCCCTACGTTGCTTACACTAACTGTTGTGGATTTCATTGACTGATGAGGCCATGTTTTGGTTTGAACACCACTAGCTTTTTTTCAACCTGATCCATCCTATGTCAGCTAACATTGCCCGTCGAGGAAGACGGTGTCTACGGATGCATGCGTAACACATGTCCTAACCATCTGAATCGATATAACTTCACAACTTCGTCGAATGATTTCCCCTCCTTACCTAGCACTCGACGCCTAAACTCAATATTGCTCACCTTATTATGACAACTCTCCGTAGGCTCATACCTGGCTGACTGCATGAGTTCCAGTAGAGTACCTTGATTAATGCAATGTATTTGCTCACAGCCAAACGTTTCCCTAGTATACCTCTCAGTGGTCGGAATCGAATGCCACCTTTAGGTCAAGAAATATGACGATTGTTGGACGCCAGTAAGTATGTTTATGTTCCAGAATATGTCGAAAGGTGAAGAAGATATGATCAATACACCCTCTTCCTGGTTTAAAGCCTGTCTGGTTCTCTCGTGTTTGTGCCTCCCGAGCACCATTTAGTCTACGCATGATTATTGAGCACAGAACTTTAGACAGACTCGTCTCCCTTCTTGCATATCGGGATAATCAGTGACTTACACCAACCCGACGGGACTGTCTCTGATTCCCGGACGCCGCCTAATACCTTAGTTAACGCAGACATCAAACTGTCTCCACCGTACTGAAATACCTCTGGAGTCATTCCATCAGGTCCTGCTGCTATGCCTCGTTTCAGACTAATGACAACCTTAGTAACCTCAGTTAGGGACGGAGGACCTGTGTCTATATCCCATTCAGGGAGGGTTCGATGTTCGGTAAGTTGAGTGTGGCTGTAGGCCAATCAAATTGCTCCTCAAAGTGTTCTTTCCAGCGTTCCAGTCGTGTATCCTGGGAGCTAATTATAGTGCCATTTTTCTCAGAGATTGTTTCACTTATCGTTTGCCTTTTACCACCTGTTTCCCTGATAAGCCTGAATAGTTGTCTGGTGTTACCAATCGCCGATGCCTTTTCCATCTCTTTCGCTTTTGTCGCCAACCAATGTTCACAGTCCTTAAGAAGACTTCTTGTTAGTTTGCGAGCTTTCGCTCCACATCATATTCGGAGCTCGCCGGAGTCAGTCTTCTTGCGTTAATCAGTTTGGATGAAGTGGTAGAGATCCACTGACTTTTACTACCTTTTGGTTTTAGGTTATTAACAGCCCTTACAGCTAACTGTATATTGTGCCAGGCTTCCTCAGGAGAAGTTTTGCTGTCCACTTCAGATACTCGTTTCGCTATTTCTTCCTTAAGTACCTTGTTCTAGTTGGGGAATTAACTGCTTCGCCACCAAGTTTTTTATGTCCATCTAATAGTAAACACAAACGTGAGCGAACCAGGGCGTGATCAGAGTCTACGCATGTGTTCCAGAAGGAGCGGCAGTCTTCTACTGACCCTCGCCAACGATACCCTATGGCTATGTGGTCTATCTGAGTCCAAAGTTGATTTGGTGATAGGGGTCACCAGGTTACGCAGTGTCTCTCTTTGTGCCTAAAGTTAGTGCTGACTAAGAACAGATGATTACCTGAACATAACTGTATAAGATGATCACCATTGTCGGTTCGTTGACAGGGAACTCCATACGTACCAACGAAATACTTCTCAGTCTGGCATAACTTCCCTACGTGGACATTGAAGTCGCCTGCTAAAACAGCTGTAACTGAGCGTTTTGCTTTTTGCAGTAAATTAGACAGTTTCAGGTAGAAATCATCCTTTAGTTCATCCGAACTGCAGTCTGTTGGGGCGTTATCGGAGACTATGGAAAGACAACGATGGGTAGTACGGTCCTTCCTTCTTCTAATGGACCGTACACATGCAACTATCTACTGGGATCCAGTCAAGAAGTGATTTTTCCTGACACTTGTAGGGTGAATTTCGTAGATTCACTTTGTTGGCCGAATGTGCTTAAGTGAATAATCACACTCAGGTCTTGTATGCATGTCTCCGAAACATAACATACATCCATGGCTCGAAATGCTAGAGTTCTCACTAGTGATGTCTGTTGTCCGATTTGGCAGAGAGTCTTGACGTTAAATTTTTTACATGAAGTTGCCAGTGTAGCCTTAAGAAGCTATCGGGGGTCTTTTTCTGGCTCTCATCGTTATTTGTGGTCACAGAATGAAACGAAGATGACTCACTAGCCTGCAGAATAGTACTGACAGAAGGTGGAAAACAAGATGATGAGGATGACAGTGATAAAGGGGGATGGTGGTCAGGAGGAATTCGTGTGCTTTGGGAGTTGTGTGAGCGGTTGTTACTTCCCGGCTGCGCACACCGTGAAAGTTGATTGATTCTTCGAGTACCTGAAACAGAAAGAGGGTCAGTGTTGCGTGACTACAGAGCTCAGGGGACAACTGCTTGAGGCTGGTCACACACGGCCTGTATGAACTGGCTTTTTGGATTGGTTTCGTATTAGTAACTTACCTCCGGTTACGGACCACCGTAAGGTAAGTTTGGATGTACAGTTTTTGGAGTTGACTTTTCTAACCCCATCTCTCCAGATTGGAGAGACACCACTGCTGGCACGCTGGTCGTCTGAGGGAGACATCTTACTGCTCTTACATCCCTATTCTCCAGCAGTAAGAATTCGCCCACAGACCCCTAGCATAGTATAAAAATTCTACATCATGCCAGCAACTGCTTTTAGTCTAATCGCTATTCTAACAATGGTAGGAACAATAGTTCCAGCCAGTGCAGCTTGTTGGATCATTGCGATATACAAGCGCGACCACCACGTCAAGGTAGCAGCTACCGGTCGGGCTTCTACATGGTTCAAACGCTTGGCGCATCGCGAAAAGTATTTCAAACAGGCTTCAGACTTTCATCAGCAGGTGTTTTTGCTGGGTCAATACTGAAAATCACATAGCTGGTCGGAAAAGATAAGCGACGAGGAACTCTGACAATGAACAAAAAGAGAGCCTATCACCCAACAAATATGTCGAAGAAAATGGAGATGTATGGGATACATGCTAGGGAGACCATTGGGTGACATCGGGCGCCAGGCCCTTGGGTGGAACCCGAATGGAAGACGACGACTTGGGCGTCCGAGGGGAATATGAGAACCTATGGGCAATCGTGGAACCCTCTAAAGAGGATGACAGAGAATAGAACAAAGTGGAGATGTGCTGTTCCACTTGGAACCCAAAAGAAATAATAATAACGATACTAAATCGAAATTGGTAGGGAAGATTTTCTGATTAGAATGACATTCTTCTCTTCTCTTCATTAACACTTCACCATTAAAACTCGAAGAGTACAAAACATAGTAATTGTAGAATTTGAAGTGCCTATCAATTTTCTAACCAAATCAAGTTGCAGTGCATTAAGTGCATAGTCCAAATCTATTCACTGCTGATATACTGTCTAGGAAAAGTTTACTGACCTCTAACAGATTGATGAGTTTGGATTTTTGCTCATGAACCGAGTTTTCCTGCAGTCACTGAATTCCACCTTTGAATGCACTCATATAATTATTAGAATTGCAGATAGTTTTCTTGTTATTTCAATTACAATTTTAGATTTCTGAGGCCCTCATGTGTCACTCCATGTAGTACAATCATCACTGTTAGTCATTTAAAAAGCATAAAAATTTATGTTAAGCTGAGAATTAGCTAAAGAAATTATCCATATTCTTTAAAGACAGTATGATGAGCATGGAACTTAAGAAGATACAATCTGTTACTCAGTATTTATTAGGAAGACTGCGTGTCAACTTGAAGTGCGAGGATATACACAGGGAGTGTTATACACTTATTTCATGATTGTTCCTTTGTTATTTCCAGCTGCATTACATAATCTGCACACGAAATAGTATCGAGTACACATGATGTGCAATACGGATCATCCAAGACTTCATGGAAATGTCCTCATAAAATTAAGTTTGACAATGGATCTTATACGATACTCGAAATGATAATGGTTCACTCAAGTTTCATGTAATCCTACGCCTATCTATTCCACTCGGATATTCTACCATGATTAAATGAAGATAAGTTTTATTGCTGTTAAACTGATGCGTTTCAAATACACAGGTTACATCCATACACCATTCATTGTAATAAAATTGTATTCACAGTGGTTTATACAACTAACTTTCAACCAATTTGTTTACAGATTCAAAATCTGCCCTACCTGCCGATTTCGAACCAACCAGTTAAAATATCATTAGCATTCAAACAAGAGCACACAAATCAGGAAGCGTTTGACAAAGTGCATTTAAAATATATTTTATGTCATATATGTATAAGTCATTTGTGATTCGGTTGCTAAAACACAAATAAGTCTTGATTGTTTCTGTTGCAAGAAAGTGAATATGAATATAATTTGCAGCATATTATTTAAGAAAAACAAATGCACTTAAGAATTGCCTAAAAAATAGTTGAGTACTTAAATTGCTAGCTAAAATTCATGATAAACTCTAACGATGTTCATTGTCCGCTCAGACTGAATTAAATATACATATATGCATAGGTAGGTAGTAAAGTGTATTCATACATCAAAGTCTTAATTTAGACCAACCTGTTAAGTACACATGTAAGTTACTTTTCACAGTCAACATTGGAAACTTTTATAAACAAGGAGTTTAAAAATACTTTCTGCACGGTCACGCTCATTTTCTTCAACAACCAGTGTTTGTCTGCTAATATCCACAAAATTCAAGTTTATATGAAGCTATAACTCGTGTGTCTAAAGCATTAAAGTGAGTGTAAAAAAATATGATGATGATTGAAGGGAATTTCAGTAGACATGTGAAGTAATGTTTTAGGCTTATTGAAAGCCATTTGTAAGAGTTAGTTTCTACATTGAACCTATATACGCCTAGAAGTAAAATTAGGTACTAAGTGACAAGTAATAGATAAAAACAACTATTTATTTTATTTATTTATTTTTTGGTTACAGCTTGATGCCACACCGTATTTTCAGTACAAGTATGGAATTTTCAGCATGGATATCGGTAGCCCATATTTTGCAGGCCAACCATAGATATCGGGTGTGCGTCGGCAGCGTATCGAACCTCGGACCATGTGTATGGTCGGCGAGAGTCCTAACCACTGTGCCACCGACACACTATGTAAATCATTGATCCAATGAAGCTTCATGTACTAGGTAACGATGTTCGCTCTCTGTCCATTTGTAGTGAAACAGGTTATAAACCATGAGCATATTGTTTGAGAGTCTCTAGCACTAATTAGCTAGACAGCAAAACACTTTTTTTCTATTCCTTTACGTTCCTTGTGAAATATAAGGTGTCAAGCTGGAGCTTTGAAGTTTCGGTAGCATTGGTTTCATTTTTACAGGGTGGAGTTGCTGGCCTCACAACCAACCTTCCCTCTTTACCAGGCCTTTCTACAGGCTTTGCGAGGTCTAGGAGTGCGTCGAACGGGGATTGAACCAAACGCGTAGTTAAAGAGCAATCTAGCGCCGAAACACCGACGCCAAAATCAGCAACACTGATCATTTGATATTATAACACAATAAGAAAATATCCGTAATTATTCATGTATTTTTATTAGAGTAAAGACCAGGGTCATCAATTTTTTCAACCATATATATATCGAAGCGAAATAATAACAGAATCAATAAATATTACTCTAGAATAAGCATATACAAGAATGCATTTTACCAAAATAGGAAAACTCAAGAATTCCAACCAATTATCCGACTAATCTAAATTAAAATATTTACAAAATATATAAATATTAGAAAAATAAAAGTTGTAAAACACTTTTTTTTCCTTATACAACAGAAACTTTTTAACAATGAAGATTTAAACGAATTAAGGAATAACAGTAGATAATAATAGTAAGTCAACAAATCAACACTGATATCAATCAACTGAACAATGGAACTTGAAACCATCATCACTTCGAATTCAATCAATTGAACGAGAAAAAACTCACACTGTCCACAGATTCAGGTCTAATTCGATGATGCATGTATTTTTGTAGAGCTTGTATAAAGTGATCTACTTTCAGCATTAAATCTGTTTGCCTGGATAAAAGAAAAAGAAAATTGCATATATATAGAGATATACGTATATGTAAATCAAACAGAATGCAAATAAAACTATGTTAATGCATAATTTGCATATTGACAGAGAAAGTTTAAGTCTGTTTGTAGATGATATAGCTACCGACAATTCTTCTATATATATTGTTTCAGTTTTAAGATATTTATGTGTAATTTTTACCTATGACCTAATAAATTGTAGTAACGAATTCATCTATTTAACTTGCTCTACATACAACACATATTACTGCTTACTCATCACTACTTTTCCTTCATGCGATAGGACGTGCTAGTGCATAGCACTGCTTATTCTTCTTTCAACAGACTAGTAAATACAGTTCAGTTACAGGATTTTCATCATGAGCTGACATTAGTTAGAGAACCATTGGAAAACCTGGGAGTACTGGACAGCTGTTTCGTCCTAGTTTGGGACTCTTCATCAGTACGCACAGTTCAGTTATTTTGGCTAAGCGATAACAGGCCAGGTTTAGGCCCTTTTTTATAACTTTAATATTCAAAAAGGAGCGTTCAAAAATAAACACTCAGCAGATATTTCATATTCACTGAAGTAAACTCAGCAGTTCATTGACATATCCCTTGTTTATTGATCAAGTGTTAATTTTATACTTAGAAGCTATATATGCACCAATTATTATTATTATCCCCTTGCGTCCCCGAGTGGAACATAGGGCTTCAACAACATATCTCCACTTTGTTCTGTTTTCTGCCGTCCTCATATGCACCAATTACCTCGGTTTATTATAATAAAATTCAAACGGTTGGATAGTCAATTTAAAATTAACACTTGTGGTAAAGAGTATTGGTATGCATATTTCAAAGGTTGCAGAAGACTCAGATTCACCTGTATCTTGAGTTGTGAATCAAGTTCATTGATATTCATAGAGAATCAGTGTTGATAAAGCTAAACTTTTGATTAATAGGAAAATTTTAATCGTTTAGAAAATACACCACTCAGTTATCCGACTCAGTGATATCCGACCCTACATCAAAAGACGTTTGTAGTCCTTCTTTATCACTGTGAAACGTGACCCTTGAAAGCCGAAGACTTGATGAGGCTCACTGTCTTTTACCACAGATGTCTGCGTTCTATCTCTCGCTTCACGTAACATAATATGGTGAGCAATATTAAGACTAGGCGTAGAGTATTAGGCAAGGAGGGCAAAACAGTGGATGAAGTCGTGAAGCTTTATTGATTAAGATGGTTAAGGCAGGTGTTAGGCATGTAAAGCTACCCACCTTCTTTATTGAGCAATGTTAGCTGACATAGGATTAGGTTAAAGAATAGTTAGGTTCGGTCAAATTAAAACCTGGTCTAAATCCAGGAAGGCTTTGACTGTTGGTTTGGAGCCACATAATGAGGTTGGCTGATATGAATAAAAATTAATGGTTGTCTGTAGAAAAATTTGTGTGAGAGTTGATTCGTCTTTTGACCAAATTTAATTTACTTTCAGAAACAGTACTTGTGAGGATTAGGATTTGTGAGACCACAAAACAAGCTACATAACATTCCTTATGATAAAACTATAAATATTTTGAATTCTGTAGAAATTTTCACATCCCTGTGATAATATCTTTGAGGTTCTATTAGAAGTGAGGAACAGTCATAAACGATGATGACAACTGGTTGTGATTACGCTTTAAAAATAAGTCATATATATATGTGTGAAAAAATCTAAGCGTAAAAAAGGGTCAAATAGGATTATCTCAGGAAAACAGAGGGTATTATAAAGTGGATGAATAGCTGACAATAGGTTTGACGGTAAAATTGGATAAATAAAAATAAGGATAATAGATTCATGTAGATTACATGTATGCATGGGCATGAAATTAAATGAACTGAACGGATTTATCAACGAAGAACTGTATTCAAAAGTACATCACAGGGTTCTTGAGGTTCTACCTGAAAAAAGTGCATCATTTCAAGATGTCGCACTTCATAAAAACACACACTCAAAGGTAGAAAAGGAGAGAGAGAGAAAGAAGAAGCACAAAGAAACTACAACACGTAAAAATAAGCTAATTTAAGATGATCTGAGGTAGGATGGTGTGTACAGAGATTAGTCCAGTGGCTGAATAGTCAATAAGCTCATTTTGTAATCTAAAGATCTTGGGTTTGATCCTTGATGGGTTCACAGACAGGCAGGCATTAAATGAACTACTTTAAGATTATATTGGATACAAAGGTATATTGTGAAACTTCACAATTAAAGCGTTTTATGTATATAGTGCATGAGAATTTTTTGGTTCCAAAGCAGGTCAAGGGATAATAGATATTCCTTTTATATTATCCAAATAGCCATTACATCTAACGTTAGAGCGACACAAATTCTAGTTGCTTTTGAAGTTGTTTTCAACACGATTTAAGGAATAAGTTAGAACAGAACTATTTAGTGTTTGTAAAACTTTTGTGCGAACACACTGGAAGGTATTCGACAACATAGAGGACTAAATTTCTACAAAAGTGACCAATGTATCCGGTTCTACAAAAGGAGTTATCACATGTATAGAAAACATCATTTTTAAGCGTTCTTTGACTGGATTTTTATGGCTTTTGAACTGATGTCTCATCAGATACATAGCCTTTAAACTGCATGTGGACTTGAAATTGCTTGTCGGGAGTAGTTGGAATACATCCCCTTACTGTTTTTGTAATGAAGCATTTTCTTAAGAAAAATAAACTGAATCCTTAATAATATAATAAGCACTTCAAGGTATAAATATCTTGTAGAGTAGGTAGCTTTAAAAAGAGTGACCAATTATGTTATGGGCAAAATTTACAGTCTGCATTTAAGAAAAAAACTGTCAATTACGAAATTCACAAGGATGGAAATTGGGAATAAAAAATGCATTTCTGAGATTAGCCTTTCAAACACACGTTTAAACAATAAACATTCCAAAATTAATTATAAGTATGTGAATGAAGTGAACCTACACATTATCACCTTCACGAAGGGATCGTAAGCAAATAAAAGCTGCTTCACGACATAATTCAGATAAATCGTTTCCGGAAAGCCCTTCAGTTTTGGCAGCAATTTGATTGTAATCATCTTCAGACAGTTGTCGAGCAACTTGATCCCCTCTAAGAAGTACTTTGAGAATATGATTTCTTTGCATTGTATTAGGAAGTGGGACCTTTATCTGTATAAATAAAAACATCAATATTAAAGCTTGAAAAGAAAACAGGTATTTTTACGATTCAATCTCAAAGTCAGACGAAGTAGTTACAAGGTTTGAACCATTACAGACACAATGTTGACAAACTTAGTTCTAACTGACTACTCAATGTTTTAGCTATCTCGATATTGATAACGACTTTTTTTTGTCTACAAAACTATTGGTGACATAAGTTTGGGATAAATTCCATCTACCAGTATTGTACACTGTACAGTCCATTAAATTTGCCATCAACTAGTCGACTGCACTTTCTAAAGACATTTCGTATTTATGCAGTAGCCAGAATTTATCTGGATATTTGATTTCTATTTATGTAGACTAGTGGAATATTGTATTTCCGTACTGTTTTGTTTTATTGGACGGAATATATAGATATTTCCAGACAAATGAGCCTTCAATCGCATTTCAGGCATATTTTGTTGGTGATGAAACAACAGACAGTTGTTTAGAGTTCCGGTGGGAAGATAACTAGTTACTAGGATGCGTGTACATACAATCGAAACGTTTGTTCTAGATTGTATTGATAGTGAGTACTGACCTAGTGTTCATCAGAATGCCAATACATGTATTACAGGTAATATGGTGATAGCAGAGACTTTAATCCTCCATAAATTATTACACTTAAAAAAAAATAACTCACCTTATAAGGTAAACGCCGTAATATTGCTTGATCTAAGTCTCCAGGTCTATTTGTTGCGCCTACAATTATAATTTGACTGGTATCCTGTGTTAACAATCCATCCCATAAAGCCATGAACTGAGTCTTTATCATACGTGTTGCTTCATTATCGAGTTGAGAACGTGTAGTTAAAAATGAGTCTATGCAAAAAGGAAGTATTATCAAAAGAGATTATAGTGTATACACAAATATCCTGATCGGAAGAGGGAAGATTAAATAGTACTGCAATCAGTGTGCATGTTCTGCAAACATGTTAGCCATTGTAACCCCCCCCCCCCCCTCAGGAGTGATATTCTGCTAAATGGATGTATCTTATAAAAAAGAAATTAGTATGACTGCAGAAACTGAGGGTGTGTTTTTGCCAATTGCTGTTCACAATTTTACTTGATCTCAATGAAGGGAAAAAAAGAATGAACAACAATGACAGTAATTAATTCTAGATATTATAACTATCTAAATTATTGCAAAGGCGTATATAGGAAATGTATATACTCTGAATGATCAAGCGACATGAACTAGAAAGTACTAATAACTTGATCAACAATATTTTTTAGTGAGAGAGAAGTTGCGTAACAGGATTCGATTTCCATTGATTGTAGAAACAAGGGTTGTGGAACATGAACACTAATGTATACAGATAGACAACTGGAGCAAATGAGGTATGCTATTAAAAAATAGTGACAAGTCCATAGAACACTAATATGACTGCACACATAGTCAAGTCATATTCGATATAGTGGACAAAATAGGCAAAGAAAAGTGAGGTACTAAACTATAGTAACAATTGATTAAAGTAGCCTGTTTCAATGAAGTTGATATTGTTGAGACGAAGCACTTTAAGCCTTGTGTTCTGAAACCAAAAACGTTCCATAGTAACACAATAATATACTGGGAATCACCAGACAGAATTTAACTGCTTTCTGAAAACAGTACAGCCAAAGAATTAATTTAAGCATTTGGTTTACTCAATATTTAGACGGAAGGAAAGATATAAAAGCAAATGAGAACAAATTTAAAATTATTTACTATACACTATAAATAAGTCAGCTATGAGAAAAGTTGATGTTTACATCAGTTGTGCATTGAGAACAAACATTATGCAGTATACTGTTGCATATTTTATTCACTAAACTCATTGTAACAAAAACGTTCAGAGTGAGTAGTGTGAATTCTTAGGAAAAGAGAATGCAACCGTATCTTTTACTGTAACTGCACGATATCATCTAAATATATAAATGAACAAAAGGCGTCACAAATTTCACTTACCTAATTCATCAATAAATATTATAGTTGGCTGTATTTTCTCAGCTAAACTAAATGTAGCCTCCACATACTTCTGTGTCTCACCATACCACATATTAACAAGCGTAGCTATCTAAAAGTTTTTAAAAAAAGAAAAGAAAATCGTAACGGAAAAAAAAACTACGCAATCACGTAAATTGGAAATAACCACTAATATAAGGGTGTATGAGATGTGAACAACTTGACCTGCTCGAAAACTAACTAAGCATCATGGCGGAAACTACTATGATTCTTTATCAACTGACGTGCAAGACTTTACTTTTACAGGTGTTCTGCATATTGGCTATGCTAAAAACGTGAGTCCTAAACGGTGTGCTCTGAGGGTTGACATATATATATATATATATATATATATATATATGTATATATATACATGTGGATTCCAACAAGGTACAAGAGCCTTCTGTACTGACTAAGACGCAATCTGTAAAACTATACAACAAGATAAAAAGCATGTCTTAATACATTTGGCTCACAGTTATTACCTAATGTCCCAAAATAATGTCCTTGATAAAGGACAAAACAAATACACAATTTCAAACTTTAAATATACATTTTGCGTGCATCGCTGGTTCAGTAGGAGAATGCTCGGCAACGAGGTACGCAGTCTGGGGTTCGATTCTCGCCCGATGCACCACTAGATCCCGTTTAGCTAGTTGTGATGCCAGTAGAGAGGAGAGGTTAGACAGGAAGCTAGTAGCCCACACCGCAAAAACACCCACTACTTACGGAACTTTGAAGCTCAGGCTCCACTAGGAACGCAAAGGAATGAAAGAAACATTATACATCTTGAACATTCTCCATTGTAGTAAACACAATTAAAAAATTTAGCCAATTAAAGTTCATACAAATGAATATACATATAAGAAATGCACAGATACCATCAGTGCGTTTATTAATGAGTACTTTTATAAGACACTGAAATATTAGAATAGGTTAAAAAAAATCCACTAACATTATACACAATGAAGACAGAAACAATAAAATACAGTAGATAGGATAAAATGCGGTTGAATTAAAAAATAGATGGAATAGTAAACAGTTGATTTTGATAATGATTCAAATGTATGCAGATTGTACAGACAATAGAGATATGATAGAAAATGATTAACCAACGTGTTTATAAAATTTATATTTAACAAAATTGCAGGTTTCACGGGATAAATGAGTACAACAAACAAAACAGGATAAGTTTGATCTAACCTCAATTAGTGACAAACAGTAATATTGGTGAGATATAAACAAGATATTTTATGAAAGGGAGTAAGAAGGGGAGAGAAAGATGGCAGTTAAAGTGTAGACGGTTATAAAAAGACATAAGGACTTGAAATAATTAAGTTTGGGTTGACCTTGTGGCAGGTCAAGACAGATAGAGGTTGAATGTACTTTTTTGGATAATAAGTTAGGTTAATTCTTATTGATTGCTATAGATAAGGGATATAACTGCGTACATTTAGGCAAATTATTCAGCACTTAATATATGTAACCACAATCACCTCTTCTCTTTTGATGTGATGTTCACTTTCTATCAAAGGATATAGGATAGCACTGCTTATGGATCTAGTTATTCATTTTTCTAGTCAAACTGGTATACTTTTATGTGTGAGAGTCAGGATTAATACTTCTAAATATGGCCTAACTAAATCCAGCAGGACAGCTCTATTTGTATACATAAAATGATGTGTGGGCAACATTTTAATCACTCCGTGTCAGTATAGGTCTGGTTGAGAAAGTGATATGTGATTTTGCGATGGCTCATACAGAAAGCAATCATCAGATATGAGATTTTCACTTGTAGGCATATTATTGCGGTGAGAGCTGGCTGCTAGCCGAATAGGTAGACAGTAGTTTACGTAAATGTTCACGTCCTCAATATTGGTCGTGAGAATAATAAGAACAAAGACTGATTCAGCAACCAACCACAGCAGACTTTGCGTAGGCGGATACAATTGGCGTATAGATGATCTGACATTCAATAAACAGACACAAAGAGATGAAAGATTAACGTTCAACGAGAAACCACCAATCAGAAGACTTTTTCTGCTAACAATAATCTATAATAATGTACATGAAAATTTATAAATATGTGTTGATTTCCTAAATAAACGATCTGTTGCCTGGCCCTTGTCTTCCGTTGTTACCTTATCAATCAACTAAGCGTATATAGAGTTTTAAACTGTCTAAACAATGATGTTTGTTCTTCTTTACTTATCATAAAACAATTAACTTTAGAAAAAGGGACAATTGATGAAACTGTTCATCCAATACTGAGCACTAGACAAATATAATGGCTATATTGCTCAGATTAAATGATTAGTCAGTAATTGATAATATACATCTACTTTATCATCAAGTATGACATCTGGTCAGCATAATAAAGAATTCGAATATAGAATAGAAACTTTGATAACTCATAGTTTATGGTAACATATGTTAATATAATAACTGGCCAAGAAAACAACAAGAACAACAACAACAAAAAGAGCCATTATTATTAGAACAGAATTTAGTCATTATGTATGGTAGAGTAAAAGAAAGGATAACACAGTTGGTAATATCATATTTCTAATTTTGTTAATAATTTAATACGGATAGACGAAATACTTTTGCATTAAAGATTGTAACTTTACATTAGTTATTCACGCCTATCAAAATAGCTCATATGATTGCCATGAACTGTTATTATGATGGACAATGGTCAGTGAAGTTTTCTTTACATTTCAATTGAAATTAACACAGAGAGGAATCTTTATCTATATATAGAATATTATCACTATCCAAAAAGTAAAATTGGTGTTTTTCATTACAATTGTTTCGATTCGTACACACATTGACTAAGTCAACTGTTAGACTGCGAACTCAGAACTCGCCTTAGCTAATTCGGTTCAGGTAACCTAACAAGTTCAAATTAGATCTCACAGACCACATACATCTCACAAATGGCAAAAGGTTAAAGGGTTAAGAGTGGATTTAATATACTACTTTGCCTTTAATAGTAAACTAGTAGAGGAAAACAAAGAACAAACAAACAAAGTTCATATTATCAGTCATTTCACTAATCGATAAAAGAGGGTTAAAAAAAGAAACAAATAAAAAAATAGCAAAGGTATAGAGTAGTTGGATTAAAAAGAGAGAAAAATTATGCTCGGAAGCAATTAATGAATTAGATTTTGATAAATTACAGCCAAATGAAGAAGAGATACATTCGAATTATAAAGCAATAACAAGATCGGTTATCGTTATAAGGAAAAGAAAATACAAAAAGAGTAGTGGATAGATGTTTCGTCCAATTTTGCAACTTTTCAGCGATGTACACGTATGATTGAGACTGAGCCCGGAACCATAAGGCTTAATGGTGAGCGCCACAAGGTTAGAAGTTCAATATTATAGGATCGTTATTCAGTGACAATTATGACTAACTATCTACGCATCGAAAAGCTAGGTGAAAAGAAGATGCTAAATAGTAACAAAATGGGACTAAAGAGTTATTCATATCTTTTTCATTTCAGCAGTTCTTAGTGTGACATTAATCATGAGCTAAACTTCTTCGAAGTGAATCATTTGGCTAAAGGCTTCTTGACCCAATGGAAAGACTTATCATATTGTCATGTTAGACATCTTCATGAATAGTATGACACTTTTGCCTCCTGCTTCAGTCAACCATCTATTACAAAGACAGTAATGTTAAATTAGGCTAAGGCTAGGCTGGATTCTGGAAAGGCAAGTAATATCCTGATCAAACTGCAACTCTAAGCATTGTCATTACGGAACAGAGCATAGAGTGGCAGTCAAATCTCTCTCTCTACATCAACTTCATCGACTTTGAAAACGCCTTTGACAGACAGCGTTGAGCGAGAAGTAACATGGAAACTGCTTCAATACTATGGCGTGCAGTGCCCAAGTCTCTATCAACCTAATTCAACAGGTGGTCATATGATAATGCCACCCCTCAGATGATCCACAAAGGAAAACTCAGCGAGGCGTTTGAAGTGAACACATACAAACTAGAAGAATTGTAGGCGAAAACCAACAAACTGGCAGAAAAACTAGAAAGCGAAGACAGGATTCCAGGTGAACATAGAGAAGTCGAAGGAGATGAAGCTAATCAACCAACAGCCACATCAACAACACCCGGCACCAATCACTGTCAACGGGAGAGATTTGACAGAGGTTACTTCTTGCCTTCACTTATCTGGCTAGGAAGCATCGTTTCAACTACAGGCACACGACGAGGATGTAGATGTCGAAGGCAGCCAGCCAGCCAGAATCGGAACGGCAACATATGCCTTCATCAACCTGAAACCAGTTTGGAAATCTTCTGCTTCACTCAACCAGTATAATGAACAAGATTCGGATTCTCAACGCAAATGTCAGTTACCTCTTCTAAACGGGTCAGAAATTCGGCTGACGTGTCACGAAAAGGATTTTCAAAAAGTTACAAGCTTTTATCAACATCTGCCTTCGTGGGCTCCATACTGAAGATCAATTGGCCAGCCGGCCAGAAAGAATTAGCCACAAGAAACAACTCTGGCTGGCAACAAACCAACCAAGGGCCGATTGTTCATCAAATATGTAGGAGAAAATAGAGATGGATCGGGCGTACGTTGAGGAGGCTGTTGAATGACTCTGCTCGAGTGGAACCGCAATGGGAAGCAACGGGTGGGTCGAAATGGGTGACATGAGAGATTATGGCCAATCGTGTACCCAGCTGAAGAGGACGGCAGGAGGTAGAACAAAGTGGTGATGTTGAAGCCCTATGTTTCACTCGGAATAATGAATAGGCAGTTTCTTTTACTAAAACTATGTACAGTTCTAATTTCACAAGATTAACAAATAAACGAAACTATAAACAGTTGAAACAGGCATAAAAGTGCACACCTGTTACATTTTTATACATAAGGATTCAGTGACAGACAAAAACACAAAGACTAAGCTATTTGTGCTCTAATTCTTCAAATGTCAAATACATCATGACATGTGTCAAAAAGGCAATACAACATATTATATGTGTTAAGGTTCTTTGATGAATACGAAAAATAAAATAAAAATATGAAATATCATACAATATGTTTGTCTTAGAATCATTTGTTTTATTATAAATTGTCATATGATTTAAAAACATAGATATTTTTCGCAACATTTTAAGTGACATTAAACATTTCATTTATTTATCTATTTATCTAGTTTACTTACAAGAAAAAATGAAGTTCACCAGAAATGCATTCAAGTGTTACGGAAAATCGTAGTTATAATTGTCAGTTAAAATGAAAATAGGTCAGTTGAAACATTGACAGAAAACAAAAATGTTAAAACGCTTTATTTTAAAAAAATCAAAAGTTTGATTTTCAGTTTGTAGCAAAAACTATGGAGCACTGAACAGTGTTTTCATTTTCGTGTGAAACTTCAGTTAGGGTAAGTTAGCACAGTAGGCATGAAACGTTTGGTATATACAGTGAGCGCTTTGAATTAGTGAAGTGCAACCGACTTTAACTTGGGCCTACATTTATCCACTCAACGTTCGATATGGTTGAAAAGTTACCATAATGGCACTTCGAGATGAGATTTCTATACTTTCGACAAAGGGTAGAGTCATATAAATATATCATAATACCGCCTTTGGAATCATCGACACCTTACAAAAATACGAAACGATGAGCAACGTTACGGTCAGAATGTGTTTCATTGAACTTATGATGCTGCTGAGCTTGATCGTGATTGATTACATGGGACTTTCATCATCTAGTGAACCTACTGTGTGAGTAACTATAAGGTGTATTCGTGCATCCATTAGACTAAGCGGGCATGTTGATAATTTATTTAAAAAGACATGGTATTATGAGTGAACTAGTATTTGGATGCATCTATTTCAGGGTACTTGAACAACCTAGCAACATGTCGTTTACCTTCAGTGGAATTAGTGGCTTGGAGATACATAGTGTGCTTTCATAGTGTATCAGAGTACCAATTGTTGGTGATCACATTCGGTTCACAATGTTAACCAATAGTGGAACTGCAGTTTCTCTCTTATTTATATCATTCTCCAAACGCAGTTATATGATTCGATGGACTTCCGGATTGTTTTTAGCGTTATTCCCTTTTATGACATTTCTTTGTAATGCTGTTACATTATTCTCTACGGTGCAATTTTCGGTGCATACGCTGTTTATAATTTTTTTTGTTTGTTTTTGTATTTGATAAAAATAAGAATGTTTGTATCGAGACTTACCTGTAGATTAATAAAATTAGCCTGTGCAGCACGTGCCATTGCACGAGCAAGTAATGTTTTCCCACAACCCGGCGGTCCATAAAGTAAAATACCCTTTGGCGGTCTTAATAATTTCGAATCAATTTGTAGAGATCGTCCAGCGTGTAATGGTCGCAGTACACATTCTTCAATTTCACGAATAACAGAATCTAGACCACCTATGCAATCCCAAGTTGTATGCAGCACATTCGGATCAACTAGATTCACAGCAATACACACTTCGTAATCATTTAAACTAGGCATTTTACTGAATCCAATACTTTTGAAAATTGCTTCAGCCTGTATATAAAGAAGGTTGGAGAAAAAGAAACAGTGCAGGAAAGATTATGATCTTGTCCCGTATACAGGTCAATGTAGAGAAAATAATACTAATAATAATTCAATAAGTTCACTCGACAATTTGTTAACTGCTACACACACACACACACACACACACACACACACACTTCGAAACATCCAAATTAATAATGTTAGAGGAAACAAAGTGTTCAATTTATTAGTAATTTAAACAAACAAGACTAGAATTCATCTTCACTTAGTCCTCGTGTTTAAACTGATTAAACTATGCAGAAATGTAAGTTTGTTTTTCAGTCTTATAAATTGAAATACTTTCTTTCATTACGTGTATTAATGATTACTTGAAGAGATTAAGACACTTTACTTAAAATTAAATATAGACTGAGTATATCAATGTCACTACATTATACACTCGATCGGTAGGTTTATAGACATCATTCAGTACTACACAATAGCGTTAATTTTTCACTGATAATTCATTCCAATTAATAATTCACTCTTCCGAAAGCAGTAGTTTGTGATTATAGCAGCTTAGTAAGAAAAATTCCTGCATTAAGCGATAATTAGTGCAAGCTAAAAGCATACATAGAGAATTACTTCCCTTACATTTGCCGATAGGCATAATCAAAGCAGATGAGCACGAGGTCTGGATTAGACATACATTCTTACGACTGATTCCTATCAACAAACACATGATTTCATCTTTTAAAAAGAAGTCTGGAGGCAGTATTCACCGTTAATGGGAGGGAGCATCAGAATCTAAGAAGACCTAATTACTCATGTGCTGTGATTACTTCCGTGTTAGCAACCTTCACATCACAAAAGTGACAGGTAGGATAGCCAGGAGTAATGACTGAATTGACCTCCAACTTTTAAGTTAATCATCACCCATTTGGAGTTTGAATAAGACACGGACAGAAAGATGTGAATACTTTCACGAAATTAGACAGCTATAAGTAACGTTGCACGAGAAAAGGAAGCCGATAATGATGGACAACCAGCAGCGGTGCTTGAGAATGATATCTCAGAAATATTAATTAAATTGAGTGAAGAATTGGAAAAATACATGAATCACTCTGCCGAGCCTCAGATAATGACTATTCAACTCATTAGGAAGGGAGGAAAGCTTTCACGTTCGACTGGCAAAGATAAAAGAGAGAGAAACATTGCTAATCTAAGAAATGCATTATTATTGGTTGGGAAAAATTTAGAAGAATATCGGTTTCTTGGCTGACTTCTAAGAGGACATCTACCTTAGGGATTGTAGATCTTACCCTTGGGTAACCACAGGATATACAACTTTTGAAAACGACCATTTTTTAACCTTCCATCTCCACAACAAGAACTTGGCATAGCTAACCTGATGATTGTTTACAAGAAACATTCCTATCTTGTCAATAATACTCTTTCATTTAATGACAATAAACTCTGATCTTTAGAGATTATTTCCTTGACTTGAAGAATATCATGACAACAGATATTACAGCTTTAATAGGCTTGTCTACATTGTTTTACACTTCCACTGGGAAAAAGTACTTTAGAGTGTAGTAAAATAAACCACCGCACTCATATGATAGGATATTTGTTATTATTATTATTATTATTATTGACTATGTATAATGAAACTACACAGGACCTGAAAACGCCACCTTAGCCTTTAATTTAAACGGCTATAACAAAACGAAAAACGCAAGAGTAAGACTATCACATTTAAGACAACCTCAGTGTACTGGGAGAGTGTAACAGGATTCAAAGGACGTTTTATGGCTTTCCCTAGTATTCCTAAACATTGATAAAGACAATCACCAGTTGAGAACAGTTCTTCTCAATTATAAATACTAATGACAGTGTAAACATGGTACTGGTTGAAGTTAGATGCCAATGTTAGATGTAAAGCTCTGACTATCAATCAACCAACACTGTGATTATCTTTTTTGTAAATAAATTATAAATCATATGAATCATACAATTTTTGGGTGGAACAATATTACCGTGCTGGTATGTGAATGCAGAAATAAGCAATAAAACCGACATATTCCCACTAGGATATATATAGTATACCCACATAGTTTCTTTGTTTACGCCTTAATATAAATACAAGCAAAAAGGGAATAAGTACACTCCCATTATGCTTGTTGTGATCATTTAAAAAAAGGGTTATGACTGTAGCTGAAAGAAAATGCCAAGCTGCAACAGGAATCGAACAAACAACCAAGCTAGGAATACCAGACTGACACTCTACCCACTGATTTATGACGCACAAAAAAGCGTTACTTTGTTTCACTCTGATAACTTCAAAACCGACACTACTAGTACTTAATAAAGTGTCATAAAATCATTCTTCTGAACAATGAAAAGCACAGTCAATTACCATGAAAGACAAAGGCTGACCATTAACACCAATCCAAAGTGTTGAGTAAAATCTATCAACCACATGTACACTGTAATCACTAACCTCAGAAGTACGAAATTAATACGCCCTAATGTCGCTTTTGTGTTAGATGGTAGGGTTCAAACAGGATGTTTTAGGCATTGGTTCTGATGTTAATTTCTGAAGCTTTCATTGTCCTACTAGGCAACATCTTCAGCGCATACTTTGATTTGAAGTGAGCTTTTAGATTTCTCCACGAGTTTATTAGTCATTTCTCCTAGTGACCTTGAATATGATTGGTTGTTTTGTGTGTATTGGTTTCGTACATGTTACAGTTGCTCAGCAAAACTAAACCTGTCATGTTAATGGAACTTATATATGTCCCAACCAAGTTCACTTTTAACAGTTTCAAAAAAATTTGGGCATCGGGTATATGATATTCATATGGTTCAAATACGTTGATGATAGTTTTGTTGTGCTAAAACGAGATTTACACAGTTCATTTTTGCAGAAACTGAACAATCTATCTCCCAGCATCCAGTTTACTTCGGAAGCAGAATCAGACGTCGGTGAACTACCATTTCTAGACTGCCTAGTTAAGAGAAATGAAAACAGACATTTTGGTATATCTATGTTCAAGAAGAAAACCCACTCCAACAAATATTTAGACTTCAGATCATCACACCCCATCAATGCAAAGGTATCAGTTGTTTCAAGTTTTCTTATACAAGAACACTCTTCGCTAACGGATGAGAAAGAAACAGATGAAGAAATATCAAACATTTCTGAGACTCAAGTAAAATAACTCCCCGAAGAACTTCATCAACAAAATCAATACCGACATGAAATATGGTCCAAAATGTATTCCAAAGGCATGAGCCTCAACAGTTGTCATTCCATATAGATCGGAAACGTGAGATGATAGATATCAGAAGAGTACTCAATAGGCACAACGTCAGAGTTTTCTTCAAAACAGCAAACACACTACAAAGCAACCTTGTTCATGTAAAAGACCAAATCCCAAGGATTCTCAATCAAATTGTGTTTATAAATCTACATTGGACATTGACTATTCTTCAATAAGATAATAGCCCATACAGAAAAGATGTGATATTGGAATGCTTTATGCAGACTTCGATTTACATAGAGAACAAGATATTTTGATTGGACACTAGTAACTAGTGTGACGTGTTTAGTTCTTTCTTTGGTGCAGACTGAATTCTATCAGTCAGGTATTTGCAATGTGGCCACCATTCTAGGTAGCTCGCCATCACGGTGCACATTGATTTGATGAATAGCTCAGTGGTAACGTCTCTGACTGCAGCACTGGGTGACGCAGGTTCGAATCTCAGAAGGGATATGAATTCCTTCAAGGTTGCAGGTACGCCTTCCTGACTTGTGATTGCCAACTAGCACGAAACCTAGGTCCAAGGCTTCCTCCCGATTGCCTCCAATTATCAAATATCATCAGAACAAGATATTAGCAATAAGCATCCTACACAATAGCTTGTGGATAGTTGCATAACAAATTCAAACATCAACTTATCTTGTTTAATTTATTAGTCAGGGCAATAGTACTGACAGTCAGTACATAACACTGAACACAACTATCATACATATTTTATTTTTGAACTGCTTAAAACGTAGTAGTAGAGCAATGCATGTCATTGACTCGCAGATATCCGTAGTTTTAGCAAATGACATAGAAGCATTATACAGTTGAATTACACTCAATCAGTTAGTTATTATTCAGCCGTATTCTTGCCACATTAACGATATAAACATGCGTAGAAAACCTAAGATAAATAGAATTTGATGGAGGATTTAATCATTAGCTGACATCGGTTAGAGAACCACTGAAAAACCTTGGAGTACTGAACAGCTGTTTCGTCCTAGTTTAGGACTCTTCATCAGTACTCACCCACCGGAGTTCGAACCCAGGACCTTCTGGTTACAAGGCGAGGTTGTAGACCATTGAGCCACTGGGACCCGATCTAATGGCCCATGAAGGTCTTGGGTTCGAACCCCGGTGGATGAGTACTGCCGAAGAGTCCTAAACTAAGACGAAACCGCTGGCTGTCCAGTACTCCCAGGTTTTCCAGTAGTTCTCTAACTGATGTCAGCTCATGATGAAATCCTCCATCCGATCAAACAAAATCCCTACAAAACTAATACTTGAAAAAAAAATAGAATTATTAATATGCCAACAGATTCACATGAAAATAATATGTATAGAAGATAAATAATTACGAGGATTAAAATCTTACACGTTTTCGACATTCTCGTTTTTCTTTCAATGTTGGGTTAATTTGTTCAATTAGATAAAACATTAATCGTAAACTTATCCCGATGCCAACAACAGACACTATGAGTTGGAAGACTTTCTAAATTAGGAAAACAAAAAGACAGAAAAAGTTGAGAACACAACTTGATTATGTGCGTAAAAATAGTCAGTAATTTCATCAGGTGCTTTGTTCACTCAAAATAACTAAGGTTGACACATATAGCAACTTGGTACACTATAAATAAACACATTTTTATTAATATAAACGCAGAGAGTGGTGAGAATCGGAAGAAACTGTGCATATTGTGAATTTTTATCTTGATGATGACATACTGCTGTCCAGAATAAGGCAGATAATTATGCTTTTTTCTAAACTAACAAACTCACTGGCTAGAGTACTTGGAGCAAGAAATACGCTTCATATAACCACAGTAATATAGGGTGAAAAGAAGGAAAGACGGGTTAAAACAAATAGCGAATTAGTATTAATTTTATTAGCAGAAGAAGTAGAAAAAAGAAGCGGGAGTGTACATCGGTCATTCATTCAGCGCCATGAGATAACCGCTTGTCAGTACATTTCAAACAGCAAACATTATAGAAGCATAGAATAAGCGGCCTCAGTAATACAGTATCAGATCACTATTCTAAAATGACACCAGCTATCGAAAGAAAACCAATGGCTACTATAACCACGCGTCACCGGAGATAGAAACTACAGACATTGTGTCCCAAAAATATTCTAAAGAGACACTGATGAATGGTTATAAAGAGCGAAGCCTGGTCACACTTCACATTATCAATATACAACTACTGCTTACCTCAAGTTAAGCAGGAATTAGTAAAAATAAAATCAAATTAATGAAAGCAGTAAAACTGCAACTGCTAAAACACCCTAAGATAAAAGGAAAAGATTGGAGAAAATAAACACAACATTATATTCAAGGTTTGAAGACACTATCTCCGCTGCGAATGATCTTGACGTATAGTCGCGTCATTTTCGACAATAATATTTTGAATTCGTTCAAGCGCTCAGTTTTCAACACAAACATTTATGGTTTCATATTCCATGCAAGATACTTTGATTTAAGTAGTGTGTCTTAAAAGCTTCAACTGGTTAGATGTAAAATTAACAAGAGTTTTAAATTAAAGCAAAATGGTGAACTATGAATTATTATCATAATATTATTATTGTTTCCTTTAATTCCTACAGGAACATAGGGCTTCAGACGTGCGTCTCCATTGCGTTCGGTTCTCTGCTGGAGTTTTCACCTGGCTCCAAGTCTGCCAACACGTTTTCATCTCCTCTTCACATGACCTCCTCCAAGTCACCCTTGCACTGACGACCAACTCGCCGCTTCCCTTTCGGGTTCCACTCGAGCAATGGCTTGTCTAGTGATGTCACTTGATGGTTTGTTTTCTCAGAGTATGGCCAATCCATCTCCATTTCTTCCTGCTTACTTGTTGCACAATCGGTTTCTGGTTGATTTGCTCTCAGATATCCCTCTTGCTGATCTTTTCTGGCCAGCCATCTGATCTTGACTATTGAGCGAAGACAACTGTTAAAGAAGGTCTGTAGTTTGTTTGAGATGCTCTTTATGACACGCCGGCCAAGTCTCTGATCCGTATAGTAGCACTGACTGACTTCACATTGGAGTTGAAAATCCGGATCTCATTTTTCATGCTGAGTTCTGTTGACCTCCACACAGACTTGAGAGTAATGAAAGCTTGTCTTGCTTTCTCGATCCTTGCTTTGATATCCTCATCAGTTCCGTCCACCTGTAGTTGAAACGATGCTTCCCAGGTAGGTAAAAGAGGTTGTTTCTTTCAGGTTCCTTCCATTTATGCTGATTGTTGTCTGTTGTTGTTGCTGCTGTTGGTTGTAGTGTTGCCCAGGAATCTTCATCACCTCTGTTTTCTCTATGTTCACCTGAAGGCCTATCTTCTCTGGATGCCTCTTCTGCCAACTTGTTGCTTTTCATTTGTATATCTTCCAGTCTGTGGGAAATCAGACATATATCATCGGCGAAGTACAGATCCACCAAGTTTTTTGTGTGAGCCCATTTTATGCCTGTCTCCTCGTTGACCGGCCCACTGTCTGTCGCATTACCCAATCTACTGCAATCAGGAAAATCATTGGCAATAGTAGGCAGCCTTGTCTTACTCCTGTCTTCACTTCGGAGGATTCCGTAAGTTTCCCGTTGTGGATTACTTGGCATGCAGCATTGTCGTACAACTGTTGGATAAGATGTATAATTGTCGGTGGCATACCGTAGTGGTGAAGTGGTTTCCAAATCACATCTCGATTAACGCTGTCGAATGCCCTTTCAAAGTCGATGAAGTTGAGACAGAGAGGTGACTGCCATTCCAGGCTTTGTTCAATGTGGCGATTTGATAAATATATGACTTGTTTCTCCTGAATCCAACCTGTGAATACAACAATTAAAATTTCATTGTAGACGCTACTAATTTTCTTTTTACATTCTCTTTGTTTGTAGTAAACTACGTGACAACATTGTGAATCTTATATCTAAAATAGACGAAGACATTATGGAAAAAAAACACCCCATTAGAAGACGCTTGTTAAGCAAGCAGCACTACTAACTGGAGGGAAGGATTCACAGCAAAACGAACCAGCTAATACTAGTGCATTGAATAACATCATGCGGACAAAAATGTGTTTCCAGTCACTATTGTAATCACCAACCAGGTTAGCTCTACAGGCAAATTTTCACTGGACCTTACCACCAGAATTTCAAAAAGGATACTAAATCTTGTCTTAAATTGTTATCAGTGACACTTGATTAGGAATATTTTCACTTAAGAAAGACTGTCTACTACTTGAAAGATAGACTGAAAGTGAAGTGTTACACTGTGGTATTGCTGACAGTGTTAACGGAAATGGTGAAAATAAATTGTGAATAAATAAAAAGTAGAAAAATTCGTCAACACTGAGCGTTCTAATCACTCAAAAACAGGTAGAATGATTAATCAATCTTTTCGGAGTATTCTTTTACTTAAGGAATTACATTTGAAGGCAGAAAAGTGATAAATATTTTAATCTACGGTTAACTTGGAAATATCTAAATATTAAAAAAAAAAACAGTGGGTAAGCAGTGTTGCCTGAAATAAGGTTAGGTTAGGAGTGGTCATACCAAAACGCCACATCAGCCTGTTGATTGGTCGTGTCTAGGTAAAGTGTTGTGAATTGCCTGGCTGAGGCAATCCGGACTATAAAAACAGACGTTCAAAAAGTCTTCGTGATGTGTTTTAAAACTGTTCACAAAGGCCCTTTCAGATTCTGAAGACCTTCACCAATTGTTTGATTTTTTTACTCATCATACTGATGTATATTTCTTGTGGTATTATTGAGTTTTTTTCTTTTCTTTCATGTATCGTCCTCCGAAATGTGTCCGTAATTGTTATAATAGGAAAAGAAGTAGTTTGAAAATCCTCTGTAAAATCATTTTCATAAGTGGAGCTGAATAATTGGAGAAGAGTTATGTATGCTTTCTGGAGATTAAATTATATTTTCTGAGAATTCCACGAGAAGTTTGACAAAATTTCTTATATGTAGAGTATAAAGCGATTTGATAAAATCATAAAATTTCTGATTTCTCATAACCAACTAGCTAATTCTAAGAATGCTGGTGCAAGAACACATAAATTTACATTCATTTTCAGGATTTTAGCATGAACTGACACTAGTTAGAGAACCATTGGGAAACCTGGAAGTACTGGACAGCCAGCTGTTCCGTCCTAGTTCGAGATTCTTCGACAGCAAGCACCCACTACAGGGTTCGAAGCCAAGATCTCCCAGTTACAAGGTGAGCTCATAGACCATTAAACCACTGAGATGATTCATAAATTCCAACTTCTGTCAATTCACGATATGGCGCCACCAATGACGCCAATGTCATCCGCAGCGACTATTTATCCTCACACCCCACCTGCTGTACCGCATTTGTCAAGACTTCTCCTTAGAACCCAGGTAACTACCTACCTGATTAGGGCCAATCACTAGAGAGCATCATATTCGTATTGAAGAGTCCCAGTACTTTCAGGTTTTCCAATGGTTCTCTAACTAATGTCAGTTCATGATGGAATCCTGAAACCAATGAAATCCTTGCAAACCAACACCTGAATATATGTTCATTTTCTTCATGGTTATCATCACCTGGAGGCCCATAAACCTTTTACGGTCTTGGTTTGTGATTTTCTATGTCATGGTATATTGTTTGCCCGTAAGTAATATGACATCAGTGAACTTCCACGTCATTTCACTGTACAATACAAACATTTTCGACGGATGATTAAAATGGTCAGGGGTATGATATCTGGTATTCAATTAAAATTACAATGATCATAATTTAAATGCTAGGCATACAGTGTTATCCAAAGAGTAATAACCAAGTGAATTGGACATCAAAAATGCCCTCCCCCTAACTCAACCCAGCATGTTAGCAAGTTTAACGAAAAGAAAAAAGAAACTATCGAATGCTCGTGTTAATAAATACTGTCTACGCATGAGGTTTTTGTTTATCAATGTATTGCGAAAATGAATATTAGTAGAATCAACATCAACAACGGTAAACCCATTTATAGTATGAATCGTTCGTTCAGTGCATTACCTAACTTGTCTTTCAAGGACCAAAAACAAACGCTTTTATGGTTGATTTTGTTTGTCTTCCATAATGTGTATATGCTGACTTTGCGAATTTCTGACCTTGCCGTCAGAAAATGCAGATAATCGAAATGACATAACAAACCATGTTATATCTTATGCCCCTAAAATAAGACACGTCTGACCTCTGAACTGAAACACCAGTTTGACTAATAACTTGGACATATGTAAAAGCCATTCTATCATATATATATATATATATATATATATATATATACAAACAACATGGTGGAAAAACATGAACTGCAATGTGAAAGTTATTCGAAAGTAGTGAACAAAAAACACGAAGACAAAGATGACAAGTAACACGTACAGTGTATAAGGCTTTCCAAATTCACAGATAGGCAAACAACCCATATGTATAATGGCAAACCTTAAAAAAAACATCAGCAACCCTGTCCTAAGACAACAAGTGCTTTCCAGCAAGACTTACACTATTACAGTATAAGTTAACTACCTTTGAAGTACTATACTTCAGATATTCAATTAAAGATTAACCAATTAGAGAAACATCATATATACAAAAAAATGACACTCTATAGAGCTCACAATCTACCGTATTTATACGATTGTTGCATCATTCTTCTGTCACAAACGAGACCATGAATAATAAAGAGACAAACCGATCGCAATGACTGTTTTGCCTTACATTTCGGGCAGAAATCGAACGAAACTTGAAACCATAAGTCGGCGAATATAATTTTACCACTTTTTTATGAAAGATAGTTCTACAACACAATACAGTATTTTAAGTCAGCCATTGACTGCCTTACCCACTTATTTGCATGGGAATATTACTGAGCATAACAAGGTCATTGAAGAATGACTGGAAACAAGCTTAAAACATGTAGAAGAAGGTGGGGATTTGTACATTTGTTTAAGAAAAGTGTTTAACAATTAGAAGAGTTTTGATTTGAAATAACTTTGTGAAAAGTTAATGACGATGAAATAAACACATATGGTTATGTTATGAAGCGTGATGACGTCTAATAGTCATTAACCAGTGGCGAACTATCACCTACACTATTCATACTATCAGCTTTCAGTATTCTTGAGATCATATTATGAAACTTGTGTAGCTATTTTTCACCTCTAAGTGACAGAATTTTGAAAAACAAACGGAAGAGCAAAAGATAACGCGGTGTCGCATTCATCCCCATTTCAAATGAGGATTACAGAATACTTTGAATTTACAATGCAGGCATTAACTTTCAGTCGCATTGTTGTAATCGTCTGAAAAGCACGTTTTTATAAGTACCCTGGTACTGAGGCTTTCAACAAAAATTTCAGTAATGTAATATATACATTCATGGCTATTTATATTAAATTTGAAGGTCGACAGCCTTTTTGTGCTATTTTTGTTGTTGTATGCAATTAAAATGCCTAAAACAGTTTGCACAGAAAATAGCTCAGTGGTATGATGCACAAACGAAACACAAAAATGTCGTACGCATACCCCTATTTATTATATAATTTCATCAAAAGTTGACTACATTTACAACTTTTGTGTATGCAAACACGTAAAAATAAGTCAAAAATTAAAAAAAAAGTAATTCGTGACACTCCGTTAGTTTAATTAAATATAGTTGAAATCAATAAGCAACAATTATAACTGAAAGTACATAAGCTTTATATGTGTGTTTATCTAAAGTATCCAAAACAGCATAACAAGTCTACTTTTAAATTGTACAAACACTGTTTTAAGCCAGCTCGAAAGTAGTTAACGTCGTCGAGTACATATATATGTGAAGGTACTTTAAGTGTTTTTTTTAATGTATAATTATCGATATAATCATAATAACTTTGAGAAATCCCATACTGATTGTAGCTGTATGTAGTATGACATAAAAATAAAGTTGTTCAAAGCGTCGATTTCACTTGCATAGAAAAGTTTATCCAGAATACTTATGGCTCATTTTTCGGTATACGAAAAATGACACCTGATACGACCAGCAACTAACAATTGGAAGTTACTCGGTTTAACACAGGATTAACAACAATGCTGGATACCATATTGAGTAAGTCAACGAAAAGGAATTTCTGAATCAGACTGTTGGCAGGATAGAGAACTTCTTATGTATGTTGACTGAATCAGAAAAATGATATACCTAGGTAAGTGGATACTTTTGGTAGCAATACGACTAAAACTCATGACAACTGGTGCTTATATCTGAAGGCCACACAATCTTGGGAAAAAAATCCATCAGAATGTCTGTGCTAAATCACAGCAATAATCTATCACCAGTAAAAGTTAAGTGCACAAAAGTGTCATTTGGTATCAATAACTTTCGACTCAGGGTTGAAAAGAAGATTATTTCAAGGTATACATTGAGGAAACTGTCTAATGACATTGTGTGCCAGGCCAGTGCTTGAGTGGAATCCACACGGGAAGAAGCGACAAGTAGGCCGTCTTAGGGTGACATGGAGGAGATCTTGTGAGGTGGAGATAAGAAATAATGGGCAATCGTGAACCCAGCTGAAGAGGACGGCGGAAAATACAACAAAGTGGAGATGTGTTGTTGAAACCCTATGTTTCACTCAGAACCCAAGGGAATAATAATATAATAATGAATAGTAGATTTCGTTACAAACTAAAATTGTGGTGAGAGCTGGCTGCTAGCCAAAGTTGGTAGACAGTAATTGACGTCAATGTTTATGTCCCCAATATTGGTGGTGAGAAAATGGGAACAAAGGCTTTGCGTAGGCGGATACAGTTAGCATATAGATGATCTGACACAGCCACAAAGAGATGCAAGATTAACTTTCTGTGAGAAACAACCAATCAGAAGACTGTGTTTTTCCACTAACAATAGTCTACGATAATGTACATTAAAATCTATAAATATGTGTTGATTCTCCTTAATAAACGATCTGTTGCCTGACTCTTGCCCTCTGTCGTTACAAAATGAGTTAGTAAAACATTGGAAAGTAAGGGACATTGAACACTTTTTTCATCCTGATTCGCAGCTCTGCATCAGTGTACCCATGACGCCAATATGAATCGGATCTATGAGACGGTTACGATGATAACATGTTAGTATTCAGTCAATTGCACGGAATTCAACAGCCTATAAAATCTAACACGAACTACAAGATGGACTTATTGAAATCCAAACGAGAAGGTGGAACTGGTAGAGGCTAAAAAGTGGGGTAGTCATTCATCACATTGGTTGACAGTGGAACTATATGTAACGAACTGAGAAATTAGAATTCACAGATTATTAGATTCTGTTCCCGTACTTGTAAAGTAACGTTTATGCTTTGTAACTTCAAGGTCTTGTAGTCGGCAAACAATGGCGACATGGGTGCGTACTACTAACGAGCCCCAAACTAGGACGAAGCAGGTATCCAGTACCAGTTTCCAAATATTTCGGTTGTTGATGAGATCTAGCACCAAACCAATCAAAACGTTACAAGTCAACACTTAAGGAAAAATACACAAAAAATTAGGTTAAGAAATATGGCTTACAGCTATGTCAATTTTGGGCTTGGTTTTTGTTTCAATGTCATACGACCATCTATTACTCATGAATACATCAGATGATGTCGTCGGATATGTGTAGTCGTACCACCAATCACGAATTTTTAGCCATATTGGTAAAGTAGTTGACGATATGTAACTCCAAATATCTTTTGCTTGAGTTGAAAGACAAAGTGGATCAGATGTATGTTCCGGTTCAATTGTTTTTAAAGGTGTTGAACTGTAGAAACCGGTAAACGGAAAAACTGATTTCAATATGATTGGCTTCATTGTTAATTGACTCTCTCGAAGTGTGAAGAACGCCATGTGGATAACACCTAAAAGTAAAAAAATTGATTCACTTTTCAGAAATTTCATCATTTTATAAGCACTAAGTTTAAACTGTGATTGAACATTAATGTATGTGCATAGAAAGAGAGAAATATGGAAAATATTTTGTCTTTTTTACTTGAAACTAGTGATGTAAAATTAGTAGTTTATGCTTTAGGGAAACAAACCATTAAACCATGAATGTTTCATTCAGGGAATACTCTTTCCATTTTAGCCAACCGAGCTCCAGGTGGCTTAAGCGTTGTGACTTTTGAAGAGCTATTTACTTACATACAGGCCTGATAATAATATCAAATAATGAACAATCAGAATTGAAAGTGAATTCGTTCCCCAATTGACATGTACAGATTGTTCCTTGCTAACTATACTACTCAATAAGAATATTCATCAGTTCTTCAATGCTCTCCTATGTATTCGCTTCATATATGAGTATATAAGTTAAAATCACTCAATACAGTTGTTCATTGTCAAACGACTATATTGATTGGACATTAGTAACTAGTGTGACGTGTCTTGTCCTTTCTTTCTACAATGTAGCCACCATTCTAGGTAGCCACATTGTAAACCTGACTGACAGAATTCAGTCTCCACCAAATAAAGGACTAGACAAGTTACACTAGTTACTAGTGTCCAATCAAAATATCCACTACAGTCCTACAGGAGGTCAATCGCGAGCCCAAACAGCTCAGTGGTAACGTCTCTGACTGCAGCACTGGGTGACGCGGGTTCGAATCTCACAAGGGATATGAATTCCTTTAAGGTTGCAGGTACGCCTTCCTGACTTGTGATTGCCAACTAGCACGAAACCTAGGTTCGAGGCTTCGTGCCGATTGCCTCCAACTATCTTATCATCATCAAACGACTATATTACTCAGCCTCATTCATGTATAATACACAAAATTTCATGTGTGATACAGTAAAAAAAAGTTCCAGCATAGAAACAGTTGAAATAATTAACTTTCCATCACCTTCATTCCATTTTCCTTTGGTAAACTTTGATTTAGACAGTACGATATGAGTTAAAGTAGGAAACTAGTGAAATGTAAATGAAAAATATCTAAGAAGTGATAATTATTACAGACTTGTGACTTCTAGATTTTGTGGAAAAATATACGATGAATTTATTTGTATCATTTTTAGATGAATTACCACTGTAATTTGCATTTTAGAAAAACGCCTATCATCCAAAAAACAAAAAAAACCTTGAATATTTTATCACGATCACTTAAGATAAAAGTAATAAAGAGGATCATAAGACTCGCATGGACTCTAATGAAAAAACATATTCATCTTAGTAAATAAAAACAAAGTAGTGTTATGTTTTATATAACACTCTTGGTACATAAAACAAAATAAGTAACGATTGCACCAAAGCACGAGTTGAAAAATTTAGAATTCACAGGCTAATGAATTCCAGCCCAAGCGTCAGAATGGTTAACTACCTTGGTCTTGCCAACTGAGGGTCCCTAGTGGGGTGGTGGGCACGTGCTGATGTAAAGTCCCGACACGAGACGAAACAGCTGTCCAGTGTTACCTGGTTTACAGTGATCTCTCTGACTGATGTCGGTTAGCAACAAAATCTAGCCAGTAAATATTTATCAAAAGGTTATAAGCATCCCTAGCGTGTATTGTACAGACGAACTCAAATGATTAGCCTTACTTACTTCCGTAGATGCATCGAGTGTAGTGGACAGATTGGATTTCAAGTTTTTCTGAAGTCATTATTAGAAATCAGAAACCAAATGTCAAAACGTACTGAAAATGTATTCACTAAGTGCTTAGGGTTTAAACTGAAATGTACACATAAAAATTGGAACCGCGTGTCTAGAAACAATAAGCCATCATTCTTAATCATCAGTTACTATTGCTATAATTACGATGAATATAAATCACTTTGAATACGCCTCTCAAATGAAAAACCATTTTTGAGGAAGAAATAGGCATAAGAAAGTTAGTCACATAACAGAAACAATGATATTACCGACAGAAGTTTATGAAAAATTAATACAATACATATCTACTAGTTTAAATCGGAAAATCTGAATGTCAAGCTTTTGAAAACGATTACTCAAGAGTAAAATTCTTCAGTGAATTATTTCTATAACACAAAATATTTTTGTATAGCAGTTATTTCAGATTTTCCGTTTACCGGTCCCACTGGGCTGAAATCCTAGTTTACTGTCGAAAAGTCGTCTCCCAGGACAGCCTCTACAAAGATAACTCAAGGCTAACGCGATATGGTGGCTAGCAATCGAATCCGGAGTCTCAGGTAAGGTGAAATGCGGCTCTTGGATCCTGTCACTAGGCAACGTCAACCAGTTTTTATATTACTTTGTATGAACAACAAAAATGTGTGCCCTTTACTCAATAATTCAGGAATTCAAAGCAGACAATAGTTCATTACTCTATAGAGACATTTAAGTTCATATATGAATATTACTACTAGACAGACAAACGTTCGTTTTCTTATGATAAACCAAAAGGCATTATGTTGAAGGAAAGCAAGTGTTTCAAGTGTTACTCTACTTCTGTTCCTCTAATGATAGTAAATGCAATATCTGTTCATAACTTAAAACATGGGCACACTAGGTTGACTGTATGAATAGATGTACTCATAGTTATTGAAATATTACTAAAATCACTAAATCTGCTGTCGGTTAATCAACATCCTATTTTCAAAACGCCCTATCACTCACTCTGCTACTTTAAGCATTTTGCAGTAAGCACAAAGCAATGAAAAGGCTTTGCTATTAATTAGTAATCCGATAAGACGAAATATATGGTAACTGAATTAATTTGTTGTTGTTGTTTTTTTATTGGTACTAACAAACAAATTTCAGGTGTGATAACTCGTTGTCCAATATCAAAAATACGGATCATGTGCTACATTCTCATGACTGAAAAATCTTAAAGTATAACAATTAAGTATTACGAAAAAATGGAAATATTTCTATTCGTACAGTATTTGAGAGAGATATGTGTACTTGATTCTGAATCAATATAATTATTATTATTGTTATTCTTGCTATCATACTGACGACTAAAAAATAGATGATAGAGTACTGTTTTGAACAGCAGAAAATAAGCTTTATTAGGCATGTGTCTATGCCTAGCCATCGCCTTCCTCAACAACGGGTAATGTTAGCTGACATAGGGTCAGGTTGAAAAAGAGCCAGTGGTGGTCAGACCAAAAGATGGCCTCATCAGTCAGTGAAATCCACAACAGTTAGTTTAAGCCACGTAGGAAGGTTGGAGCTCTCAGGATGGTAAAAGCCACTGGCTGGAGATAATTGGTGATATCGTTCAAAATCGTTCTCAATGCATAGAGCAGATGTATCCATTCCTTGTGAATTATAATATCCAATAAAAGTATAAGGTTCTCCGATATTACTATTCTTTTCGCCTCGTATCTCTGTTTACTGTCTCTATTTTGCATTTCTTTTTACTTTCTTCTCTTGCTTTGTGTGCTACATGGAGTGTGGCGACTCAAACTGCTGCACATCGGTGCAAATTTCTATGTTGAAACCAGTCAGTTAGTCAGTCTTTATTTTTGGACACAAATAAGCGCAAAAGGTAAGTGTCGAGATAGAATCGTCATCGAATTATTCCTAATAAGCATATATATATATATATATATATATATAGGCCAGAGGAGATAACTTCGGCAGACTGATTGAATGCTAAATCAATTCTATAGTATACGTTTATACCATAATTATAAACCTTGGATATTCGTTATCATATTGTAATTTATTTTAAATTGCCACAAGGTGCAACTGGCAATTGATACACTGCTGTGAACCTACACCTAGCTAGGTTTTGTGACCGTTAGTGCTCGTCAGCAAAAATCATACTGGCTACTTCAAGGAGACTGATACTCTCTGTGTGTGCTACTCAATGTTACGGCTACTGAGTAGACAAATATCCTTTAACCTAGTTAGTCTTCGACAGACAGGAATTCAGTCACCATCGAATCACTGAGGCCTGCAAATGTGTCATTCCGATGCGTACATCAAACAAGAATGTAAGTTTGGTTCACCACATCTTATGGTAAATAAACTATTTTAAACATTATACCACTGACATAGAAATGTCTTCATTTAATATTATACAGGCGAATGAAGAAGTTCATTGATCTACGTGTGAGGTTCTTCTAGCTATTAGTACGACAAAATTAATACAGCGATAAATCAAGTTAACTTATTTAAAAGAAAAGTTAAACTATAGTGGAAATTAACTCGTACTTCACTTGAAGAAAATAAAAAAAATTGGGTCAATCGACTAAATATGCCAAATAATGGACAATACATCACATGATATATATGCATACATATGAATGTAAACTTTATCCACACATTTTGGACAATCCTATTTCGTGCATGTTATACTGGCTCTACCAAAAAATCCACCGATCTAGTGTCATAACAGTGCTTGCAAAACTCTACTGGTCATACACATATAACAACACAAAGGTTGTGTACACCTTCCTATCAGTGATTTTTTTATTTTCATTTTGAAAAGAAAATTTATTGAATGTGTGAAAAAAAAAGGAAACACGCATATCGCATAATCAAAAACTAAACAACTATTCTTCTGATTCATTCAGTGATTGACTGAAGTAGTCGCTTCAAATCATAAATACGCTTAAAAGAGTGACTAAGTTTTTTTTTCACTGAAGATTTACACATATCACGTTAATATGTTGGTAAAGCAATGTATACTAGTAGTATGAAGGAGTAGTAGTTGACAGTTTGTCTTTCATATAAAATATATTGTGTATAGAGCAGAATGAATTCTCTACATATATTGTTATATATATTTTGGGTGTGAATAAACAATTTAGCAACTGTTTAACAGTGGCATGCACTCTTTGTGCACTTTCATCATGTTAGTCTGTTGATTGGATATAATATCTATTATAACAGTGATACAGAATTATTTACTTGATGACGACGTTTCGAACACAATTTATCCCTTATGATCATATCAATTTGATGGTAAGAAATAACAAATAAAGTAGACTAAAGAAAAATAATTGTACTTCAACGGGAGTGGTGTTAGTTTTTCGGGTTCTTATGAAGGATATGCTTCGAATTATTATTATTACTTTTACGAGTTGATCACGGACTGATATCAGCTAGAGAACCATTGAAAACCATCACCGGAGTACTGGACAGCTGTTTCATCCTAGTTTGAGAATCATCGGCAGTACGCACATGCTGGGGTTCAAAACCAGAGCCTTCCGGTTACAAGGCAAACTCGTCTACCATTCAGCCACTTGGATCCGATTCAATGGCTCATGAATTCTAACTTCTACCAATTCGTGATTTAGCGCGACCCCAATCATTGTCGTAGGTGGGACATCCGTCCTCACACATGACATCTGGATGGACCTCACTGGTCAACTCGTAAAAACAAAACTAACCCTTACAAACCAAACTATAGAATATTATTATTATTATTATTATAGCTACATTGAAGACAATTCATCATATTTCAAATTTATAGTGGTTTATTCAAATTCTTGATTAGTTTTCACTGGATGAATACTGTATATGTATGTATAATACGTTGACAAACACTTGTCCACTTAATGTTTGTGCGTCCAAAAGAAGGTAGTTCAGATATTGTTCTTACCTTGTCCATCTAGGTTCGAATGATCCTCAATTTTTTGTAGAAATTTCCTTAATTTTAGTTGATATTCCATTTGCTATTATATTTTTATTATTATTATTTAGGTATTTTTTAAATTTTTTTATTTTGACTACAGCTTTGATGCCACACCGTATTTTGAGTACAAGTATGGAATTTTCAGCATGGATATCGGTAGCCCAAATTTGCAGGCTGACCATAGATATCAGGTGTGCGTCGGCAGGGGATCGAACCCCGGACCATGTGCATGGTCGGCGAGAGTCCTAACCACTGTGCCACCGACGTACACTCTCTAATGAACAATAATTCCATTGATCTTACTTTAAAAATGGATATTATTTAAAAAACTCTAATATTGTTAATGACTACCATTCTAGAATATTCTATGTATATAAACATATATATAATTGTAGAGCCAGAAGAGGAAATTATTGAAAAGGATATTCTTTGCTCAATTATTTTGTGTTCTATAGATGTCTAATGAATATTTTCGCTGTTTCTTAATTGTAGAAGTGTTTGATGTAAAACAATGTATATGCTAGCAGGATACTTATTTGTCTAAAACATAGGAATTATTTTTAAAGCAGTAAAGACCACACATGTTTAGCTGCTAACTGGAAAGGAGATAGAATACGTTAAAACAAAGAGAATAAGACAGTGATAACCGACTATCAATCTTCAACTAAAGTATTTAAACAATCATCTGTAGTGTTTACGAAGACGAAATCCACACACACTTGTGTGGCTCAGGAAGTAAAAAAGAAATTCTACGATTTCCTACATTAACTTACTTCCGCCTCTATTATAAGTCAGATTAATTTAGTAATTATTTTTACACACGAAGTATCAGTGGCTGAAATTGCTTAAAAATTACGTCGCCGGATGGATAGCAATTCAGATGAGCTGCTAGTAGAGTTAACTTTTTAATAGCTGACAGGATACTACATCATATGAGAATTTAATGAATGACAATCAAGGAAAGATGAATGCCGAAACATATAAGTTGTAAATTGTTACTCAGTTAACCAGGAACTTGATTTACGTGTTTAAAATAAATTACACAAAATAATTGAGCAAAGAATATCCTTTTCGATAATTTCCTCTTCTGGCTCTACAATTATGGATATATATGCTTATATACACAGACTATCTTAGAATAGTAGTCAATAACAATATTAGTGTTTTTTAAATAATATCCATTTGTAAAGTAAGATCAATGGAATTACAGTTCATTAGATACTTAAATTATAATAATAATAACATAAATATAATAGCAAATAGAATATCAACTAAAATTACGGAAATTTCTATAACAAATTGAGGATCACTCAAACCGAGATGGCCAAGATAAGGACAATGTCTGAACTAGCTTCTTTTGGAGGCATAAATTAGGCTTCTTAATGTGGATCCCAGAAGAGGAAATTATCGGAAAGGACATTCTTTGCTCAATTATTTTGTGTTTTATAGATGTTTGAATGAATATTTTCGCTATATTAAAATAAATTAGACAAATAAGGCGTACTTAGCTAACCCTTTTATGAAGGTAATGCATGTAAACTGCTAATACACACTGAGATAGATATACTCTCACTTTAGAATGTCTGTTACACAGTATATTCAGTGCTACAATTTCAATATAAGAATCACGCTAATTTGATTCTTTTTTAAATCATTGGACTTTCACGCAGTCTACGGTTCATGATAAACGGTGAAATAAAATAAAATAGGTTTACGTGTTTTTTGTTAAAATTATATGAGAATGAGTAAAAGACATTTAAAATGGACATTATTATGGTGAAGAAAACAACTGAAGAATCAACAGAGAATGTCGTGAAGTGAATCAGTTTATCCAACCATAGTTCCATATCATCCTACTTCTGAATCTGGCTCAAATCATTTGTAAATGACTTCATGGACTGATATTCTCCATTGACCGAGGCAGTGGAGCACCATGCATAGTACATGTCAACAGATGGAGTTTCACAACCTCAACTAGCCTAACGTGGTCATAGTATTGCTCCAAATAATAAGGGTGACTGAACTAAGATACCTGTGGTCAAAGCCTCTGATGGTCCCATACATTTTACCTTTACAGACTACGTTATACAACCGTAAGTACGACTGTCTATAAACACGCCTACTGATTGCAAGCCTGATATCGCACCTAGGCGAAATACGACTAACGTCGACTTGTGCCAAACGAGTCGATTGTATATTTGTTGCGATTTTATTAGAAACCAGTTGGTTACGACTGAAGCAACTCCTAAAATAAGTGAAGCCGTCAACACAATCAGCCATATGACACCCTATTTTTGAACCACGAGTTGATACAGATAAATCCTGCATCACCGTTTCACGTTTGTCAAAGATGATTAGAATGCCAAACAGACAACAAGTATGACACAGTGTTAGAGGAACTCTATCTTTTGTCAGTTTTTACCTGTCTGCATACTCTAGTATATCTGACTATCGCCATGGACTGTGATGACTTCAAACGAATGCTGCTCTCAGGTCGAAAAAATCTGTGTTCCAGAAGCCTTTAAAGGCTGAAGATGCGTCCAACTGCGAAACAGGAATGGTTGTTTCATTGTCGTTTTCACCAACAAGCAATTATTCTGTGTACCACTTTGGAAGTAAATATCTAGATTACTGCAGCAGTTAAGCTGACACAAGGTCATTAATATCACAACAACAGTTGCTCCCTCTATTACTAACTCAGCTGATCAAGGACCATAGGTAGTTTGGTGGAACTATTTCGGATTCCCATACATAAATGACTGCAGTAGGTGTTACAAGCAATAAGTCCTCAATACCATATTCACACAATTCTAAAGTTAAAGAGCTATGTCCAGTTGCTTTGCAATGTACCCAATTAAATAGAATCTTTGGAGTTCCTACTGCAGTTAGACGACTAATATTCATACTCTATTGAAACTGTGTTTGCATAATGGCCAAGAATATTATAGCAATAGATGAGTTGAGTATAAATAAACTCAGCTAGTAGTTTCTAACAACATTACGTAGCTTCAGTTCCGTCATTCTTATAACTAAATAGGAGTCTACCAACAAATGGGCAGTTGGAGTAGAGTAACCTATAAGTAGCTTTAAGCTGTTGGTAAAAAATTGATCATTATTTTGTTTCCATTCATTTATTTTTGACTGTCAAGCAGTGAAGGAGGTAATTCTGTTAAATAACTACTTTGAATAATCCGAAGATCAACTTGAACATTATAAACTGACAAAATTTTATGGATATCAAGTCAAAATTCTGTGATTCCGTAAGGAGTTCTATTCATCAAACGAACACTTATATTAGAATGTATGTATGATTAAACAGGTAAATTCACTAACTCAGTACCCCATATACTAACTGAAAGAGAAAAATAAAGCACCTTCATTGCTATTTCGTAAGTAGAAGACCTCGGAATTTTTTTAAGCAAATCCAAGGTCACAGAAAAACTGTTATTTGTGAAGCATTTATCAGACAAAGAGATTTATTTGAGTCACCCCCCCCCCGCTAAAATAAGATTTTTCTAGTGATTACTACTTTTTCGAATCATCTAACATCACAAGGTATGTAAAGATAAAAAAAAGAAAAAGTGATAACTGCTTAAGAGTAAATAATTTACTCTGTAGCAAAAGGCCAGACAAAAATAGTACTGTCAGATGAATAGAGATGTGGCGATGAGAACTATTTTTTTTTTCAGGTAGTTATTAATTTGGCTGGCCGCTGGTCTTCACCATAAACGGAACAAACTATAATAGGCTAATCCTAAAGACTGATAAGTTTTTGCTGCCTTCTAGATGCCTGTAAGTGTTGGTTAGGCTGTTTAGGAAGTTAGCATACCTGTGCAACCCTAAGACGTTCAAAACATCTGCAGTCTGTGAGCAAGAATAATAGCAGACACTACATCCGAATGTTTACATCACAGTTAACAATAATTGAGATAACCAACAACAGTCATAAAGAATACAGAAATATGCGCAAGCTGAAATGATACACAAATACAGACACACACACACACATACAAGCATAGAAATACAAACATACATGGTAGAATTAATAACGAATCACAAAACAAGAAAGAAAACAGTGTAATCAGCTGATAAAGTATATCACATTTATTATTACTAGTAGTAATACATATATAAAATATACGAAGGTACACAGATAAATAATACCAAGTTCTTTTATTTTTTTCAAAAAAAAAGGGAAAATTAGAATAAATGGAATAATGTAAGGTAAATATAAAATAAATGCTTTATGCGTAGATATCGATGGTAGTCGAAATTGTTTTATCGATACGCATAATAATCGTCCGTGACCACGTCTACACGGAGTAATAAATAAATACATATAATAAAACTATAAAATCCAAAAATAGCTGATGCAAAAGAACTGGCAATAAACCAATAACTTATGCATAATGGTAATAATACATAACTAGTGCATAGGATATATGCAAAAATGCAACTTAAACAATTCGCCATATACAATTTAATACATTTAAAACATACAGATGAAGGTAAATGCTGATTATGCGACTGGCCAAAATAATTAAAAAATATAACATTCACTAAAGATTGTGTACTCAAATCCAACTGATCTGCAAGAAAGAGTATATGAAGCGGAATCAATGCAATAGTCAGTAAAAATTCACTCCAGTAATAAAGTGATGAATTCGACTTTCCAAAAAACTGACGATCAAATGTTGGTAAGGGTGGTGAATAACCTTTGACTACTGGAGAATTAAGAAATATCAAATAGACTAAGAAAATAGTAAAGCAAGTTAACGCTAATATATGTCGGTAACGGTTGAATAGTCTTCCGTGAAAAACGAATACAATCCATGGTAAAAAGAAAACCTACAGAAATAAGAAAAAACAAACAAAACAAAAAAAGGTCATAAAATAAAGGATGGGCAGGGGAATTTTTCCACATGCGTCATTAAAACAGCACCAAGTTAAGTAATCAAAGAAAAACGCATCATATATATATACATACATGCGTAACAGTACAACACAAGAGTGTTTTCCAACGAAATTATTTATTGGCAATTCGATAAACGGATATAGGCAAAATGCATCTACCACATATTCGAATCTCAATTTGCACATGTGCTCGGTATTATCATGCTTTTGTCTTCCTTCCATGTTTTTCATGTTGTTTCACAAGCATCGTTCGTTAAATCCATCTCTCCGCTACTCGATATTCTTGCAGATGATATACATATTTATATCTGCAGCTATATACTACTTATAAATTGTGTCAGTAGCAGACGCCACATTTATATGTATATAAGGCAAATGAAGCAAGTAGAAGATTGTCTAGTGCTCTCACGACGTGGCGCTTGAAGAAATAAGTATTAGTTGAAGACCACTGAGGTCCAACCTTGGGGTGCGCACATACCATAAGGATGAGCATATCATTTTGGTGTTTGGTGATCCACTTGACGTATCGAATACAATTGGCAGTAAAGATTAGATAACTTGAAAATGGTAACACTCAAAGTGAACATTAAATAAAGCTGGGCTATACTTCATATATCCTTGTCAAAACTTTGATCGCATTCAAATAAATAAATAAAGACTGGAAGTGGCTGATTGGAAATAGTAAATCGCCTTTTATGCACGAATATCAATATCTGCAGATTTTTATCATATTAGGTAGTAGTGGGGAGTGATAGATATAATCTCAAAGCTAAAAATATATTTTAGTTGAACACAGTTCCGAGATCAAAATTAAATCATACCAATGTTAAAAGTAATTAGTATTTATGAAGGTCATGATTCACGGTATAGAAGCATCTACTGCGAAATAACCAATTGTGATACGTCCTCGCTTGGCTTGAAACTACATCATTAAGGTTGTAATATACAGTTCCAAATAATCAGTAGTAATGAAGTAGCGATAAATTTAAATTTAATCGGTAGACACTTAATTTGTGCAACTGTACAGAAATGCTTCTCCCTTAAGAAGAAAAATTATATTTCGCTACACGAGCCATTAAGTCGTGAGTGAATTGTAGAATTCTCTTCTCTAGTTAACGACCGACTCCTTCGCTGATAGATAATTCTCATTAAAGTAATTTAGCAAGCTGGAAGAGAAAGATATGACGGTGATAAAAACTGATGATCCCCCAGCCCATTCGTTTATCCTTGACATATTGGTTAATTAATCCTTTAGAAAATTACTATAAATGGATTAATTAAATTTAGGCAAAGTAGTAGTCATTTCACATAGGTTACTTACCTCCAAGTCCGTTTTAAGACTTGAACAGAATTGAAAACGGAGGATAACTGATAAAACAATACTTAAGTTCACCACACAAGTTAAGATGAATTGCAAGATTTTGGATTCATTTTTAAAAAGACGAGAAGATCGGCATCGTATCTGAAGTAAAAAGTTAATTATTATTAATTCCAGCAAACAAGATATATGAGGCAGCAATATATATATATATATAATTTAATCTAAAATTGACATTAGAAAAACACGAGTTTGACCACGGATTGACATCAGTTAGACAACCATTGAAACCCAGCGTTGGAGTACTGGACATCTGTTACATCCTACTTTGGGAATCATCGGTAGTACGCACATACAATTCAGCCAGTGGGACCCGATTCAATGGCCCATGAATTCTAACTTCTGCCAATTCGTGATTTAGCGCGACCACCAACTAATGTCATCGGTGGGACATCTATCCTCACACTTGACTGGATGGACCTCACTGGTCACGACTTCTCACTAGAACTCCAGGAAACTCTGTCCTGTAGCAAGTCAGATTAATTTTCAAGAGTTTGGTTTGTAAGGATTAGATAATTCTTAAAAATCAAAAATTGGAATTCTGTGTTTTCATCAAATGATTCTTCTAAACCGTTAATAGAAGTGGGATGATCGCATTGTCCGGTCTTTGCAATTAAATAGTGGAAATGACACAGTAGCAATTCATAATTCAAAACTGCTCTTTTTACGAAATAGGCACTGACGAATTCAGTTATCTTGGTGATGGGTCATACTGAATTAAACAGTAACATCTAAACGCATGTGACTATTGTTGAGGTACTTTATTTATTCTCTTATGAGTATGATGAACAGAACTAAAATAAAGCGTACGAGACGGCTGAAATGGAAAGACTAGCATATTTTGTTAGTCACATGGTTCGCCAAGATCTTGACTTCAAATCATCGCTAACATTTATACTCAAGTTATATTAAAATTTCTTTTGTGGATAGAATTATTTCATGGACATTATATATATATATATGCAATATGATAAACGATATTATGTTTTTCAACCTCGCCTAGTTAACTAGCTCGCTAGTTTTCTAGCCTCTCCCAAGCCCGGGTAAAGAGCGAGGGTTGGGCGTGGGGCTAGCAGCCCAAACATCACTAAATCATTAAAACCGCTAGAGAAACTTCAACCCACAGAAAATATATTGAAAATACAAAAAATTCATATAACAACAATCTTATTCGTCGCTCGAATCGGAGAGGCGAAATGACACAGCAGGCCGGTGAAAAACAGCCTTAGGGAAGCCAGTCACCCAGCCGATGTGTCTATCCTTGCTGAAAGCAAAAATAAGAATGGGGACGTCGAATGTCCGTACAGTGTACGAGACTGGGAAGGCAATCCAGGTAGCCAAAGAGATGCGAAGATATGGCGTAGAAGTACTGGGTATCTGCGAAAGCAGGTAAATTGGATGTGGACTGATAACATTGTCAACGGGAGAGTCAGTAATCTATTGCGGTTTGGTAACCCAGACGACAACCACGAACATACTGAGGCAATGCCACGTGTCAAGTGATCCATAAGGGAAACCCGGTGAGACGTTCGAAGTGAATACAGGAGTAAGACAAGTCTGGCTGCCTATTATCATCGATGATATTCTTAATTGTGGTGGACTGTGCATTGGAAGTGAGAAGATAGGATGAGACTGGCCCACCTACGATAAGACTCTAGACGATTGAGACTTCGCGTGTGGATGGTTTATATTTAATGTCACAGAAACTAGAAGACTTACGGGCGAAAACCAACAAAGAGGCGGAAGAGCTAGAAGGCAAAGACAGGACTCCAGGTGAACATAGAGAAGACGGAGGTGATGAAGCTAACCTATCAACGGCAACAACAATTTCCACCAATCACCATCAAAGGGAGAGATTTAACAGAGGTTACCTCCTTCACTTATGTGGCTAGGAAGCATCGTTTCAACTACAGGCACACGTCACGGATGAAGATGTCAAAGCCAGCCAGCCAGCCAGAATCGGAAAGGTGAGATACGCCTTCATCAACCAGTTTGGAAATCTTCCGCCCTCAGCATAAGGAACAAGATTCGCATTTTCAACACCATTGTGAAGTCAGTTCTTCTATACGGATCAGAAACCTGAACTGCGAGTTACGAAAAAGATTTCTAACAGAGCGCAGACTTTCATCAACAGCTGCCACCTTCGCTGGCTCTATACTGAAAATCAAATGGACGGTCAAAAAGAATAAGCAACAAGAAACTATGGGAACAAACCAACCAACAGCCAATCGCTCGACAAATATGTAGGAGAGAGTGGAGATGGATAGGGTATACATTAAGGAGGCCACCGAATGAAATCGCACACCAGGCCAGTGCTCGAGTGGAATCCAAATGGGAAGCGACGTGTGGGTCGTCGGTGCGAGGGTGACATGGAGGAGATCGTGTGAGAAGAGATGAGAGAGTTTGGTCAATCGCGGACCCAGCTGAAGAGGACGGCAGATAACAGAACAAAGTGGAGATGTGTTGTTGAAGCCCTATGTTACACTCGGAAAGCAAGGGAACAATAATAATATTATGTTTTCCATCTGAAATGAGCAATGCTCATGAAATACAAAAGGTTAAAAATAAGGATGGATAGTATATGAATTAAATTACCACCAGCAAGTAAATAAATCTACCCCCAAAAAAGGGTAAGGAAATACTAATATGGATTACAACAGACACACAAACAGAAGAACATTTAATATTGTACAGCAGTGTATCAGTTTAAGTTATCAAAATCTGAAATAGCGCACCAGAGGAAGTGAAAAAAGAGATGCTCATAGAACTATGTTAAAACGAAAGGATACCTGTAAGTGTTTATGTCAGTTTAAATGATTTCAATCAATCAACAAAGTACAGTAGTGGAATAATAGATTTACGTGTAGGCTGAGAACATTTTACGCCTTCATCACATTCCAGGACTTAAATTTACTATCGTAAGTTTAGTGTCAGTCTATTTCTAACAAAATAGAACAAGTTCACTCTCTGATATGTATATATATATATGCTGAAATTTGACACTTCTAGTATGCGCAAGCACTGCTCTCTTGTACCATCTCTTGTAGAAAGTATGATAGTTTAAACAGATGAACAAAACTTATACTCATACTTTAACACCTACATTTCAGAATTGTCAATATTTACACTATTAGTCATTGGTTCACACAAAACAGACACCTAGGTTAAACATTCATCGAAATAAAAGGCCATAGTCGAAGGCATCAAAAAATCAAGTATCAAGGGAATTATTATTACTAAGGTCACTGTATAACAGAACTTTAAAAACCAGGGTTATTGGATTATGACGCATTGATTGAATAGGGAAAGGGTAATAGTTACGTGACGTAATCATCCTACACAAGTGCCAATGTGATACCATCAATCCTCACTCATATCAAGGAAAAAATAAATAAAGGAACAGTTTTTTGTGTTTCTAATCCCTAACTAACTAACTGGTTTCCAACTACAGTAAAGTTTACTTTGAAAAAAAATCTTAGGAATGAATTGACTTACAGAATAACACATAAAACTATGTATCTGCAAAATATTTCTCAAGGTATCTCTACACGTTATTTAGCATTAAGAAGCCAGTATGCAATGCATTAAATGTTATCAACGGAACCGAAGTGAGTAGTGTAGTTACCACTGACTAGAAATATGATTATCTTGAAATACCAAGATTTTAAAGTGATCAAACACAGAATAATCATCTGCCTGCCTACCTTGTCGCACAGCCATCGTTGAGGATATCCCACAGATATTTGTGCTATGCCAAAAATTTTCAGTGAAAATAATGAATACAATTGACACACATTATCTGATAGTAATTCCATGGAATACGTCACGTAGGCCAGTGAACCAAGTAAACTTACTAATCCACAGCACAACCTAGAAATGAAAAATAATAATAATAATAATAATAAGCAGAAGGAAATAGACAAGGTTGAATCCATCTCACTGATAAGAGGATGAACAAGGAGACTAGATACACAATTACTTGCTTACAAACACACTGTCATATTTTTTTATTGCTTAATCAGTGTAATCAAATGGTAAAAGTGTTGTGTATATGTCGTTACATAAGTTTCCGTTTATTCATATATGGACAGCGCTAACAACTATAAAAAACAGCATAACTGTACGTTTATTCAAATCACTTTAAACAATCTGTATCAATTTCACAGGTGAGTAAGCATGGAAATAGCATAATTATATCATTAAGTGATTTTCAGTAAAAAAAAAAAGACAGCCTGTCTTATGCATTAATCATAAGCCTTTTTATTTTCAACTGAAGCATATAAATGCATTAAAAGCACTGTAGACAGATCTAGATCAAAAAATGAAAAATGATTCGGACACTTTTTTCTCAGTAAAACTAATGAAGCTTTCATCAGATTGAAGCCCTTATGGTAATTGTACAATACTACAATTAATTGTCTTCATTAGATTTACTATAACAGAACATTAGAATGGGGATTAGTATTCACGGAAACTATCGCAGCAGAGAAAAGCTAACAAAGTGATATAATGTATTTGAAAAAAATGCTAGTAAGAAGTCAAATCATATCAGAGTTGCTCCAGATAAAAATATTCCAAATTTTATCTGAACATCAAAACACCAAATTACCCATGAAAGGTAGTTAGTTACTCCTCAATAACTCAGTGCTGGGGGTATAAGCCACACTTATTGTGTGGGGGCTAATGATACTACTCAGTTGCCAAAGCTGAGGCAGGTGGGACGGGACTCAAACACATTGACTGAAAGGCCGGGTGCTTAAACCAATGAACCATATCTTAATATCCATGAAAACACGATGTCAATCAATAAAAGAAACATCATCTACAACTATGGGTTTAGATATCTTGAAAAAAATGACAAGATGACGATAGGCGTTCATAATAAGCACAGATAAACCAACAGTATGAACATGTAACGCAGAATGGTGGTGTAACTTTTCAAGTTAACATAAACCATTTTTGTGCATCAAATGCCAATTAATAACAATTAGACAATGAAATTAGAAACAGTGTAATTATTTGTCTTAAGATAACAAAAGAAGATGCAAGGCAGGTAAAGATATGTGCTATGGAAATTAACATCGAAATTAGGTATGAATACATTTGCGCCGATGAAGGCAATTTGAAGACATTACAGCAATGGTCTTTAATGGGGGCAAATTACAAACTTTAAACAGTACAAACCAAAAGTCATCGATCTGATAGAGCTAATGCTATGACTTGGTCTGATGGTAACACCCCTGCCTACTGTCCTCTATATAATCTCTGTTAATTTTGCGAAAATCTTCGGGAAAGTCTTTTAGATCCGAAATTCGAAACAATACTGTTACTTGAAAAAGCCAGCAACTCTGAAACGACTATTTTAGAGCCAAACAAGCTTAAAGCGAAGACAAGAGGTGACAAGTCACTGTCAGTTTTAATTTGGTGTGTCATACTGCTGCTAGTAATGTTACTAAACGCCGAAAATATATCCTAGAAGTTCTATCATGAAAAACGGAGACGTTAGGATATTTCTTTTTCTAATCAGTTACATTCTATCTAGGTAGTAAACGGAAGACAATTATCTTCGGACATCATAAAAGAACATAAGCGATTATTTAATGGGATATCCATGTTTTATCGATTACACAGAAATAGATTCTGAAACAAAAGACTTTACTCTCACAAACTGCATATAAGTTCGTGATTCACATAATAAACTCAATTGTAAATGAGGAACAGAACACATAACAAGCCAAAGTCTATCTGTAATACAGTTAATACCGGGACTGATACTTGAATATCGATGAGATGCTCACTAGCGACTTGCCCTATTCAGGTAGGTAGTTACCTGGGGTTCTGGTGGGAAGTCGTGACCAGTAGGGTGCAGCAGGTCGGGTGTGAGGACAAATACTCACCGAAGACATTGGCTAACGGTCGCGCTATGTCGTGAATTGGAAGAATTTAGAATTCATGGGCCATTGGATCGGGTCCTAGTGGCTTAATGGTCCACGAGCTCGCCTTGTAACCAGAAAGTCCTGGGTTCGAACCCTAGTGGGTTCATACTTATGAAGAGTTACAAACTAGGACGAGACTGCTGGCTGTCCAGTACTCCCAGGTTTTCCAGTGGTCCTCTAACCAATGCCAGCTTATGATGAAATTCTGTAAGCAATCAATCAAATCCCTATAAACGAATACTTGAATATAGAGATTCCTTTAGTCTGCTGAACCCCTCCTAAATGTATTGTGTTCATTTTACGGTTATAACTTTTCGAATCAATAGTTCTCTACAATCGATCTGTACCACAGAGGTAAAGGTGTTTTTACTGTTTGTTATCGGCGCTGCCTTTGCCAACCATCATCGGCTGTTACACACTATGAATGGAGCTCAAAGCCCAATACATGAAAATGCTGTGCTAAATGACTAAAAGTTTAACTAATATTGACAGAGTAAATTATTTTGACATTGGATAATGAAAACCTTCTATCTATAACAGCATGCATAATCATACTTAAATAACTACTAATATTGAAAAATGCTCCTGGGAATAAGAAAAAAGCTTACATGCATAACCTTATTAGCAAATGACAAAACACCTCCGAAACAGCCGAACGATCTTCACTTGATTCATTTGTAAACGATTCAGAAGCATTCTCTGTACAGGACTCATCATTGAAGTCATTAGTATCAATGATGGTGATTGGATTTTTGATTTCTGGATTTCGATGATTACTAGATTGGTAGTGTAACAACTGACTAACCAGTAGATCACTATTTATATCCCAAAGAATAAGACAGACTACACATGATATGTAGACTGATAACATTAAAAATGAAGGCAGCTTAGGAGGAATTAAATTCATCTGTATAAATTGGGAAAATGGTAAACAATAAGAAATAGTTAGTGAAAATTAAAAAAACACATTTTTAGTAATAATGTTAAACTTAGATTTCCAGATAGAACCTTGAGTTAACAAACTCTAATATACAAATTATTCATCTGCAATTATTAGTGTTCTCTGAGCTGATTGGTTTAGTTGCGGAGCTTTCGTCGTCCTTCTGGACAACATCTTCAGCGCCATATTTAGCACAAAGTGAAATTATTTAAATTTCTTCATGAGTGATATAATTGCGTCCCCCGGTAACCATCTTTACATATGTATTGACCATTTTCTATTGACTAAACCAACCAGCTCAGAGAACACTATTAATTGCAAATCATCCACCTGAGCTACAAATCTTCTCTATTACTTCGAAATTATTCATTTATTGTAGGAACTAGGCGAAAGTCTCCGACGCATTTAATATTCCCTGAGAGAGAGAGAGAGAAAGAGACTGTATCAGAAAGTTGTAAAATGTAAAAAGTAGCATTTCGAAGAGATTTAGTAACGATGCTTTGGCGTTTGAAACGATGGATGCCGAGTTTGTGTCTCAGTGAGAACACCACACTACACACACACACACTAGCAGACTCAGGCACCTCCAGACGATAATTCCCAAATAGGGCGAAACACGCAGCCTGGCTTCCACTGGTAGTTACAGTCAATCAAATAACATCATCTCATACAATTTATTAAGATCTGTGTCGGCTATGCACAAAAACCATAACTAAAGACTGTACATAAATCTTGCCTACACAAAGGTCTGGCTTGAATTCGTGACTACCAAAGGCGTCCGCTTTCTTTAGACGTTTAGCAGGAAAACACGGCAAGTTTTGCCACTTGATATTTAACTATGATTAGAATCACAAACAATTTAACTGCATTTCATACAAATATTATTATGTCGAGTATTCACGCCTTTGTTTAAATCTCCTCACAGGATATAATTTCTTAAAATAGTAAATACATCAGAAACAGTCGCTTCACTGAACACTGTGTTTTTCATGCTATAATGGGAACTATTAATATATACATAATTCTAAAGCAAAAAGGAAGCTAAGATAAGCTTATATACGTAATACTTAAAAGAATCTATTGAATCAATAAAATGTAGGTTAAAATACGTGTCTATTCATTGACCTAATTTTGTATCAATCTTGAACCTACATATGCACACACACACACACATGTAAATACAAACACGAGATGCAAGTGATGATTAGGAAAAAAAGTAGGATAAAGAAAAGAAAGCAAGATAATCTTTTCCTATCTTCATACTTGAACAGAAGGTATTTTTTTCAAGACAGACATCAGAAAACAATAAAAATATGAAATATACTTTCACGCAAGACAAAAAAAAGGATTTTTGCGGCTTAATGCAGCTGAGAATACTTTAAGTGGTACTTCCAGAGATTTTGAAGTGGAAATCAGATTGCACAGAGAAATCAGCAAGCAGTGACTCATTTTTAGTAACACTATATATATATATATATATATATATATGTATATATATATATATATATATGGGAGACAGTGTGGTGACTTCAGTACGACAGGTGGTAACTAGACACGATATAACAGCCTTCGTGCTACCGACTCAGTGGATAACTCAGCAAACTACTAAAAGCCATTCTTGACCTCATTTTAGTCAATAAGGTCTTCCTCCGGCCTATGTATGATTGAGATTGCTTGAGTTTTACAGCTTTCTCGATAAAGTGAGAAAATATCAGTCACTCATACATTACTTGTGCAAATCTTCTTAGTGTTCCAGTTTTCGTTTCAAGTTTAATCCCTATTCCTACTACATAGAAATCACGTAAACAAACAAAGGTTACGTGAAATATTCTCAGCAGTAAAAAGTGCTTACAATTATTATCTACTGCAAGCAGTTACGTAACAGTTGTGTAGATTAAAATATTTATTAATGAATGGATATGTATAAGAAAAGTTAAATCTATCACATAGAGCAAAAAATTTCAAACCATAAACAATTGCAAAACCCACAGAAGTATATTACAAGAACTACAAACTATTAATTAAGTTATAACAGCGATAAAGATAATGGCATATACATGTATTTAACAAGGAGACAACTGTACGCAATAACATTTTAGTTGTTCTTCATTCCTTTGCGTCCCTAATGGAACGCATAGGTTTGAAGTTGTTGTTCTCACGTGGAGGGGTTACTAGTATTATCCCGGGCTTACTATTCACCCAGTAAAGTAAACAGCATTCAGGAGTGCATCGGTCGGGAATCGAACGAACCCCAGACCAAATGCGTAGTTTGGCGAGCATTCCACCATTGAACTACAAACGCAAATTTAACTTCACCTGGGTTTAAACACATAATTCAACTTATTTAATAACGTTTTGTCATAGACTGCTGAAGGTTGCATACCTTTAAATGAGCATACATACTAGAAATAAAAAGTATGATAGAAAAAAGCGCAGAGCGTCTGGGTTCTCAACGCCTCAATGATGATGAAGATGTATTATCACAATGAAGCAAATCATCAAGCTAACTAGTCAATCATATTATCTAAATTACCTGATTAATTTCACAGTTAATTATTACAAAAGCAATGTATAGTAATTCACTTGAATAGTTCAACTTACCATTACCAATATACAAAAAGAACAAGAGAGAATCAATAGGACTGTTACGATCGCATTCTCAAGAAGATACGTGACAACACTGCTGATAGTCAGTGTGAATTTTCTCATAGAAAATACGAAGATGCAAAAACAAAGGATCCAAGTTGCACAAAAAATGACAGTTGGCATAGCTGCGACGTAAATAAGCACTCTGAAACAGTTTTGTAAATATTATATATATATATATATATATATATATATATATATATATATATATATATATCTATATATTAGTGAAGAGATACAACGCTAGTTATCAATCAAGCATATAAAAAACATGTCGAATATTTTAAATGCACTAAATAAGCATAGGTCTGAATGCCCATAGAACTAAAGTAATCCTTCGTTTTCTCAAATCTGATTTTTTTTCGTCCAAACATACTGAACAATTAGAGTCAATTGTAAAAAAAACCCAAGCCAAGAGATCGTGGAGTGAATGAACATAAAAGCTGACGGAATGCGCTAATAACATAATTAGTATCATTCATACCTTGGATTCTTTGTGGAACATAAGGCTTCAGCATACGACATATTGTCATTTCAATCTGTTCTCTGCAGTCTTTTCAATATCAAAGGCTCTCATACCGTGAGAACCAATCTCCCCCAGGATCATGGCTAAATGGGGGGGGAGGGAGTTACAACTATCTGATGCTGAATTCCTGCAAACTACACAAAACCAGTAGAGAAGAAGGATTTCTGCAGACAATTACAAACAGTAATGGAGAGGAACCCGGCCAGATAGTGACGTCAAAATTCTAGTGGGTGATGTTGGTGCACTAATGAAATGGCTAGTATATATGTATATATATATATATATGTCTTCAACAGTAGGATAGTTATCGTTCACCCATATTCCATCACAATCATTTTGAAACAACATGAAGCTAAGAAAAAGTGCCTAGAGATCATGCTACATGGAAAGAATTGTCGAACACTGAAGGTGATGTAGTCTAATTCGTTTACTCAAGCTGTTACGCAACTTATAGAGAGAAAAAGGTGAGGTAAAGCTCCATCATAGAACACTTTCATTTGATAAAAGAAAAACAGTGACAGCATTATGTGATATGGTTACAAGTAATAAATTTCCAAACATCAGAAAATAAACAACAGTGT
>OX235279.1:85081931-85181904 GCA_944472155.2 Trichobilharzia szidati | reverse complement strand
CCATTAAATTTGCCATCAACTAGTCGACTGCACTTTCTAAAGACATTTCGTATTTATGCAGTAGCCAGAATTTATCTGGATATTTGATTTCTATTTATGTAGACTAGTGGAATATTGTATTTCCGTACTGTTTTGTTTTATTGGACGGAACATATAGATATTTCCAGACAAATGAACCTTCAATCGCATTTCAGGCATATTTTGTTGGTGATGAAACAACAGACAGTTGTTTAGAGTTCCGGTGGGAAGATAACTAGTTACTAGGATGCGTGTACATACAATCGAAACGTTTGTTCTAGATTGTATTGATAGTGAGTACTGACCTAGTGTTCATCAGAATGCCAATACATGTATTACAGGTAATATGGTGATAGCAGAGACTTTAATCCTCCATAAATTATTACACTTAAAAAAAAAATAACTCACCTTATAAGGTAAACGCCGTAATATTGCTTGATCTAAGTCTCCAGGTCTATTTGTTGCGCCTACAATTATAATTTGACTGGTATCCTGTGTTAACAATCCATCCCATAAAGCCATGAACTGAGTCTTTATCATACGTGTTGCTTCATTATCGAGTTGAGAACGTGTAGTTAAAAATGAGTCTATGCAAAAAGGAAGTATTATCAAAAGAGATTATAGTGTATACACAAATATCCTGATCGGAAGAGGGAAGATTAAATAGTACTGCAATCAGTGTGCATGTTCTGCAAACATGTTAGCCATTGTAACCCCCTCCCCCCCCCCCTCAGGAGTGATATTCTGCTAAATGGATGTATCTTATAAAAAAGAAATTAGTATGACTGCAGAAACTGAGGGTGTGTTTTTGCCAATTGCTGTTCACAATTTTACTTGATCTCAATGAAGGGAAAAAAAGAATGAACAACAATGACAGTAATTAATTCTAGATATTATAACTATCTAAATTATTGCAAAGGCGTATATAGGAAATGTATATACTCTGAATGATCAAGCGACATGAACTAGAAAGTACTAATAACTTGATCAACAATATTTTTTAGTGAGAGAGAAGTTGCGTAACAGGATTCGATTTCCATTGATTGTAGAAACAAGGGTTGTGGAACATGAACACTAATGTATACAGATAGACAACTGGAGCAAATGAGGTATGCTATTAAAAAATAGTGACAAGTCCATAGAACACTAATATGACTGCACACATAGTCAAGTCATATTCGATATAGTGGACAAAATAGGCAAAGAAAAGTGAGGTACTAAACTATAGTAACAATTGATTAAAGTAGCCTGTTTCAATGAAGTTGATATTGTTGAGACGAAGCACTTTAAGCCTTGTGTTCTGAAACCAAAAACGTTCCATAGTAACACAATAATATACTGGGAATCACCAGACAGAATTTAACTGCTTTCTGAAAACAGTACAGCCAAAGAATTAATTTAAGCATTTGGTTTACTCAATATTTAGACGGAAGGAAAGATATAAAAGCAAATGAGAACAAATTTAAAATTATTTACTATACACTATAAATAAGTCAGCTATGAGAAAAGTTGATGTTTACATCAGTTGTGCATTGAGAACAAACATTATGCAGTATACTGTTGCATATTTTATTCACTAAACTCACTGTAACAAAAACGTTCAGAGTGAGTAGTGTGAATTCTTAGGAAAAGAGAATGCAACCGTATCTTTTACTGTAACTGCACGATATCATCTAAATATATAAATGAACAAAAGGCGTCACAAATTTCACTTACCTAATTCATCAATAAATATTATAGTTGGCTGTATTTTCTCAGCTAAACTAAATGTAGCCTCCACATACTTCTGTGTCTCACCATACCACATATTAACAAGCGTAGCTATCTAAAAGTTTTTAAAAAAAGAAAAGAAAATCGTAACGGAAAAAACTACGCAATCACGTAAATTGGAAATAACCACTAATATAAGGGTGTATGAGATGTGAACAACTTGACCTGCTCGAAAACTAACTAAGCATCATGGCGGAAACTACTATGATTCTTTATCAACTGACGTGCAAGACTTTACTTTTACAGGTGTTCTGCATATTGGCTATGCTAAAAACGTGAGTCCTAAACGGTGTGCTCTGAGGGTTGACATATATATATATATGTATATATATACATGTGGATTCCAACAAGGTACAAGAGCCTTCTGTACTGACTAAGACGCAATCTGTAAAACTATACAACAAGATAAAAAGCATGTCTTAATACATTTGGCTCACAGTTATTACCTAATGTCCCAAAATAATGTCCTTGATAAAGGACAAAACAAATACACAATTTCAAACTTTAAATATACATTTTGCGTGCATCGCTGGTTCAGTAGGAGAATGCTCGGCAACGAGGTACGCAGTCTGGGGTTCGATTCTCGCCCGATGCACCACTAGATCCCGTTTAGCTAGTTGTGATGCCAGTAGAGAGGAGAGGTTAGACAGGAAGCTAGTAGCCCACACCGCAAAAACACCCACTACTTACGGAACTTTGAAGCTCAGGCTCCACTAGGAACGCAAAGGAATGAAAGAAACATTATACATCTTGAACATTCTCCATTGTAGTAAACACAATTAAAAAATTTAGCCAATTAAAGTTCATACAAATGAATATACATATAAGAAATGCACAGATACCATCAGTGCGTTTATTAATGAGTACTTTTATAAGACACTGAAATATTAGAATAGGTTAAAAAAAAATCCACTAACATTATACACAATGAAGACAGAAACAATAAAATACAGTAGATAGGATAAAATGCGGTTGAATTAAAAAATAGATGGAATAGTAAACAGTTGATATTGATAATGATTCAAATGTATGCAGATTGTACAGACAATAGAGATATGATAGAAAGTGATTAACCAACGTGTTTGCAAAATTTATATTTAACAAAATTGCAGGTTTCACGGGATAAATGAGTACAACAAACAAAACAGGATAAGTTTGATCTGACCTCAATTAGTGACAAACAGTAATATTAGTGTGATACAAACAAGATATTTTATGAAAGGGAGTAAGAAGGGGAGAGAAAGATAGCAGTTAAAGTGTAAACGGTTATAAAAAGACATAAGGACTTGAAATAATTAAGTTTGTGTTGACCTTGTGGCAGGTCAAGACAGATAGAGGTTGAATGTACTTTTTTGGATAATAAGTTAGGTTAATTCTTATTGATTGTTATAGATAAGGGATGTAACTGCGTACATTTAGGCAAATTATTCGGCACTTAATATATGTAACCACAATCACCTCTTCTCTTTTGATGTGATGTTCACTTCCTATCAAAGGATATAGGATAGCACTGCTTATTGATCTAGTTATTCATTTTTCTAGTCAAACTGGTATACGTTTATGTGTAAGAGTCAGGATTAATTCTTCTAAATATGGCCTAACTGAATCCGGCAGGACAGTTCTACTTGTATATATACAATGATATGTGGGCAACATTTTAATCACTCCGTGTCAGTATAGGTTTGCTTGAGAAAGTGATATGTGATTTTGCGGTGGCTCATACAGAAAGCAGTCATCAGATATGAGATTTTCACTTGTCGACATATTATTGTGTTGAGAGCTGGCTGCTAGCCGAATCGGTAGACAGTAGCTCAAGTCAATGATTACCACCCGAAGATTGGTCGTGAGAAAAATAAGAACAAAGACTGATTCAACAACCAGTCAGAGAAGACTTTGCGTAGGCGGATACAATTGGCGTATAGATGATCTGACATTCAATGAACGGCCACAAAGAGATGAAAGATTAACGTTCAACGAGAAACCACCAATTAGAAGACTGTGTTTGTTTGCTTACAATAATCTATTGTAATGTACATGAAAATCTATAAATACGTGTTGATTTCCTTAATAAACGATCCGTTGCCTGGCCCTTGCCTTCTGTTGTTACATTATCAATCAACTAAACATTTATAGAGTTTTAAACTGTCTAAATCATGGTGATTGTTCTTATTTACTTATCATAAAACAATTAACTTTAGAAAAAGGGACAATTCAGGAAACTGTTCAATACTGAGCACTAGACAAATATTATGGCTACATTGCTCAGATTAGATGATTCGTCAGTAATTGATAATATACATCTACTTTATCATCAAGTATGACATCTGGTCAGCATAATAAAGAATTCGAATATAGAATAGAAACTTTGATAACTCATAGTTTATTGTAACATATGTTAATATGATAACTGGTCAAGAAAACAACAAGAACAACAAAAAGAGCCATTAATATTAGAATAGAATTTAGTCATTATGTATGGTAGAGTAAAAGAAAGGATAACACAGTTGGTAATATCATATTTCTAATTTTGTTAATAATTTAATACGGATAGACGAAATACTTTTGCATTAAAGATTGTAACTTTACATTAGTTATTCACGCCTATCAAAATAGCTCATATGATTGCCATGAACTGTTATTATGATGGACAATGGTCAGTGAAGTTTTCTTTACATTTCAATTGAAATTAACACAGAGAGGAATCTTTATCTATATATAGAATATTATCACTATCCAAAAAGTAAAATTGGTGTTTTTCATTACAATTGTTTCGATTCGTACACACATTGACTAAGTCAACTGTTAGACTGCGAACTCAGAACTCGCCTTAGCTAATTCGGTTCAGGTAACCTAACAAGTTCAAATTAGATCTCACAGACAACATACATCTCACAAATGGCAAAAGGTTAAAGGGTTAAGAGTGGATTTAATATACTACTTTGCCTTTAATAGTAAACTAGTAGAGGAAAACAAAGAACAAACAAACAAAGTTCATATTATCAGTCATTTCACTAATCGATAAAAGAGGGTTAAAAAAAGAAACAAATAAAAAAATAGCAAAGGTATAGAGTAGTTGGATTAAAAAGAGAGAAAAATTATGCTCGGAAGCAATTAATGAATTAGATTTTGATAAATTACAGCCAAATGAAGAAGAGATACATTCGAATTATAAAGCAATAACAAAATCGGTTATCGTTATAAGGAAAAGAAAATACAAAAAGAGTAGTGGATAGATGTTTCGTCCAATTTTGCAACTTTTCAGCGATGTACACGTATGATTGAGACTGAGCCCGGAACCATAAGGCTTAATGGTGAGCGCCACAAGGTTAGAAGTTCAATATTATAGGATCGTTATTCAGTGACAATTATGACTAACTATCTACGCATCGAAAAGCTAGGTGAAAAGAAGATGCTAAATAGTAACAAAATGGGACTAAAGAGTTATTCATATCTTTTTCATTTCAGCAGTTCTTAGTGTGACATTAATCATGAGCTAAACTTCTTCGAAGTGAATCATTTGGCTAAAGGCTTCTTGACCCAATGGAAAGACTTATCATATTGTCATGTTAGACATCTTCATGAATAGTATGACACTTTCGCCTCCTGCTTCAGTCAACAATCTATTACAAAGACAGTAATGTTAAATTAGGCTAAGGCTAGGCTGGATTCTGGAAAGGCAAGTAATATCCTGATCAAACTGCAACTCTAAGCATTGTCATTACGGAACAGAGCATAGAGTGGCAGTCAAATCTCTCTCTCTACATCAACTTCATCGACTTTGAAAACGCCTTTGACAGACAGCGTTGAGCGAGAAGTAACATGGAAACTGCTTCAATACTATGGCGTGCAGTGCCCAAGTCTCTATCAACCTAATTCAACAGGTGGTCATATGATAATGCCACCCCTCAGATGATCCACAAAGGAAAACTCAGCGAGGCGTTCGAAGTGAACACATACAAACTAGAAGAATTGTAGGCGAAAACCAACAAACTGGCAGAAAAACTAGAAAGCGAAGACAGGATTCCAGGTGAACATAGAGAAGTCGAAGGAGATGAAGCTAACCAACCAACAGTAACATCAACAACACCCGGCACCAATCACTGTCAACGGGAGAGATTTGACAGAGGTTACTTCTTGCCTTCACTTATCTGGCTAGGAAGCATCGTTTCAACTACAGGCACACGACGAGGATGTAGATGTCGAAGGCAGCCAGCCAGCCAGAATCGGAACGGCAACATATGCCTTCATCAACCTGAAACCAGTTTGGAAATCTTCTGCTTCACTCAACCAGTATAATGAACAAGATTCGGATTCTCAACGCAAATGTCAGTTACCTCTTCTAAACGGGTCAGAAATTCGGCTGACGTGTCACGAAAAGGATTTTCAAAAAGTTACAAGCTTTTATCAACATCTGCCTTCGCGGGCTCCATACTGAAGATCAATTGGCCAGCCGGCCAGAAAGAATTAGCCACAAGAAACAACTCTGGCTGGCAACAAACCAACCAAGGGCCGATTGTTCATCAAATATGTAGGAGAAAATAGAGATGGATCGGGCGTACGTTGAGGAGGCTGTTGAATGACTCTGCTCGAGTGGAACCGCAATGGGAAGCAACGGGTGGGTCGAAATGGGTGACATGAGAGATTATGGCCAATCGTGTACCCAGCTGAAGAGGACGGCAGGAGGTAGAACAAAGTGGTGATGTTGAAGCCCTATGTTTCACTCGGAATAATGAATAGGCAGTTTCTTTTACTAAAACTATGTACAGTTCTAATTTCACAAGATTAACAAATAAACGAAACTATAAACAGTTGAAACAGGTATAAAAGTGCACACCTGTTACATTTTTATACATAAGGATTCAGTGACAGACAAAAACACAAAGACTAAGCTATTTGTGCTCTAATTCTTCAAATGTCAAATACATCATGACATGTGTCAAAAAGGCAATACAACATATTATATGTGTTAAGGTTCTTTGATGAATACGAAAAATAAAATATAAATATGTAATATCATACAATATGTTTGTCTTAGAATCATTTGTTTTATTATAAATTGTCATATGATTTAAAAACATAGATATTTTTCGCAACATTTTAAGTGACATTAAACATTTCATTTATTTATCTATTTATCTAGTTTACTTACAAGAAAAAATGAAGTTCACCAGAAATGCATTCAAGTGTTACGGAAAATCGTAGTTATAATTGTCAGTTAAAATGAAAATAGGTCAGTTGAAACATTGACAGAAAACAAAAATGTTAAAACGCTTTATTTAAAAAAATGAAATGTTTGGTTTTTAGTTTGTAGCAAAAACTATGGAGCACTGAACAGTGTTTTCATTTTGGTGTGAAACTTCAGGTAGGGTAAGTTAACACAGTAGGCATGAAACTTTTGGTATATACAGTGAGCGCTTCGAAACACTGAAGTGGGCCTACATTTATCACCTCAACGTTAGATATGGTTGAAAAGTTACCATAATGGCAATTCGAGATGAGATTTCTATACTTTCAACAAAGGGTAAAGTGATATATATATATATATATCATGGTACCGCCTTTGGAATCATCGATACCTTACGAAACTACGAAACGCTGAGCAACGTTACAGTCAGAATGTGTTCCATTGAACTCATGACGCTGCTGAGCTTGATCGTGATTGATTACATAGGACTTTCATCATCTAGTGGACCTACTGTGTGGGTAACTATAAGGTGTATTCGTGCATCCATTAGACTAAGCGGGCATGTTGATAATTTATTTAAAAAGAGATGGCATTATGAGTGAACTAGTATTTGGATGCATTTATTCCAGTGTATTTGAATAACCTAGTAACATGTCGTTTACCTTCAGTGGACTTAGTGACTTGGAGATACATAGTGTGCTTTCATAGTGTATGAGTGTACCAATTGTTGGTGATCAGATTCGGGTCACAATGTTAACCAGTAGTGGAACTGTAGTTTCTATCTTATATATCATCCTCCAAACGCAGTTATATGATGCGATGGACTTCCGGATTGTTTTTAGCGTTATTCCCTTCTATGACATTTCTTTGTAATGCTGTTACATTATTTTCTGCGGTGCAATTTTCGGTGCATACCCTGTTCATAATTTTTTCTGTTTGTTTTTGTATTTGATAAAAATAAGAATGTTTGTATCGAGACTTACCTGTAGATTAATAAAATTAGCCTGTGCAGCACGTGCCATTGCACGAGCAAGTAATGTTTTCCCACAACCCGGTGGTCCATAAAGTAAAATACCCTTTGGCGGTCTTAATAGTTTCGAATCAATTTGTAGAGATCGTCCAGCGTGTAACGGTCGCAGTACACATTCTTCAATTTCACGGATAACAGAATCTAGACCACCTATGCAATCCCAGGTTGTATGCAGCACATTCGGATCAACTAGATTCACGGCGATACACACTTCGTAATCATTTAAACTAGGCATTTTACTGAATCCAATACTTTTGAAAATTGCTTCAGCCTGTATATAAAGAAGATTGGAGAAAAAGAAACAGTGCAGGGAAGATTATGACCTTGTCCCGTATACAGGTCAATGTAGAGAAAATAATAATAGTAATAATTCAATAAGTTCACTCGACAATTTGTTAACTGCTACACACACACACACACACACTTCGAAACATCCAAATTAATAATGTTAGAGGAAACAAAGTGTTCAATTTATTAGTAATTTAAACAAACAAGACTAGAATTCATCTTCACTTAGTCCTCGTGTTTAAACTGATTAAACTATGTAGAAATGTAAGTTTGTTTTTCAGTCTTATAAATTGAAATACTTTCTTTCATTACGTGTATTAATGATTACTTGAAGAGATTAAGACACTTTACTTAAAATTAAATATAGACTGAGCATATCAATGTCACTACAGTATACACTCGATCGGTAGGTTTATAGACATCATTCAGTACTACACAATAGCGTTAATTTTTCACTGATAATTCATTCCAATTAATAATTCACTCTTCCGAAAGCAGTAGTTTGTGATTATAGCAGCTTAGTAAGAAAAATTCCTGCATTAAGCGATAATTAGTGCAAGCTAAAAGCATACATAGAGAATTACTTCCCTTACATTTGCCGATAGGCATAATCAAAGCAGATGAGCACGAGGTCTGGATTAGACATATATTCTTACGACTGATTCCTATCAACAAACACATGATTTCATCTTTTAAAAAGAAGTCTGGAGGCAGTATTCACCGTTAATGTGAGGGAAGACCTAATTACTCATGTGCTGTGATTACTTCCGTGTTAGCAACCTTCACATCACAAAATTGACGGGTAGGATAGCCAGGAGTAATGACTGAATTGACCTCCAACTTTTAAGTTAATCATCACCCATTTGGAGTCTGAATAACACACGAACAGACTGATGTGAATACTTTCACGAAATTAGACAGCTATAAGTAACGTTGCACGAGAAAAGGAAGACGATAATGATGGACAACCGGCAGAGGTGCTTGAGAATGATATCTCAGAAATATTAATTAAATTGAGTGAAGAATTGGAAAAATGCATGAATCACTCTGCCGAGCCTCAGATAATGACTATTCAACTCATTAGGAAGGGAGGAAAGCTTTCACGTTCGACTGGCAAAGATAAAAGAGAGAGAAACATTGCTAATCTAAGAAATGCATTATTATTGGTTGGGAAAAATTTAGAAGAATATCGGTTTCTTGGCTGACTTCTAAGAGGACATCTACCTTAGGGATTGTAGATCTTACCCTTGGGTAACCACAGGATATACAACTTTTGAAAACGACCATTTTTTAACCTTCCATCTCCACAACAAGAACTTGGCATAGCTAACCTGATGATTGTTTACAAGAAACATTCCTATCTTGTCAATAATACTCTTTCATTTAATGACAATAAACTCTGATCTTTAGAGATTATTTCCTTGACTTGAAGAATATCATGACAACAGATATTACAGCTTTAATAGGCTTGTCTACATTGTTTTACACTTCCAATGGGAAAAAGTACTTTAGAGTGTAGTAAAATAAACCACCGCACTCATATGATAGGATATTTGTTATTATTATTATTATTGACGATGTATAATAAAACTACACAGGACCTGAAAACGCCACCTTAGCCTTTAATTTAAACGGCTATAACAAAACGAAAAACGCAAGAGTAAGACTATCACATTTAAGACAACCTCAGTGTACTGGGAGAGTGTAACAGGATTCAAAGGACGTTTTATGGCTTTCCCTAGTATTCCTAAACATTGATAAAGACAATCACCAGTTGAGAACAGTTCTTCTCAATTATAAATACTAATGACAGTGTAAAGATGGTACTGGTTGAAGTTAGATGCCAATGTTAGATGTAAAGCTCTGACTATCAATCAACCAACACTGTGATTATCTTTTTTGTAAATAAATTATAAATCATATGAATCATACAATTTTTGGGTGGAACAATATTACCGTGCTGGTATGTGAATGCAGAAATAAGCAATAAAACCGACATATTCCCACTAGGATATATATAGTATACCCACATAGTTTCTTTGTTTACGCCTTAATATAAATACAAGCAAAAAGGGAATAAGTACACTCCCATTATGCTTGTTGTGATCATTTAAAAAAAGGGTTATGACTGTAGCTGAAAGAAAATGCCAAGCTGCAACAGGAATCGAACAAACAACCAAGCTAGGAATACCAGACTGACACTCTACCCACTGATTTATGACGCACAAAAAAGCGTTACTTTGTTTCACTCTGATAACTTCAAAACCAACACTACTAGTACTTAATAAAGTGTCATAAAATCATTCTTCTGAACAATGAAAAGCACAGTCAATTACCATGAAAGACAAAGGCTGACCATTAACACCAATCCAAAGTGTTGAGTAAAATCTATCAACCACATGTACACTGTAATCACTAACCTCAGAAGTACGAAATTAATACGCCCTAATGTCGCTTTTGTGTTAGATGGTAGGGTTCAAACAGGATGTTTTAGGCATTGGTTCTGATGTTAATTTCTGAAGCTTTCATTGTCCTACTAGGCAACATCTTCAGCGCATACTTTGATTTGAAGTGAGCTTTTAGATTTCTCCACGAGTTTATTAGTCATTTCTCCTAGTGACCTTGAATATGATTGGTTGTTTTGTGTGTATTGGTTTCGTACATGTTACAGTTGCTCAGCAAAACTAAACCTGTCATGTTAATGGAACTTATATATGTCCCAACCAAGTTCACTTTTAACAGTTTCAAAAAAAATTTGGGCATCGGGTATATGATATTCATATGGTTCAAATACGTTGATGATAGTTTTGTTGTGCTAAAACGAGATTTACACAGTTCATTTTTGCAGAAACTGAACAATCTATCTCCCAGCATCCAGTTTACTTCGGAAGCAGAATCAGACGTCGGTGAACTACCATTTCTAGACTGCCTAGTTAAGAGAAATGAAAACAGACATTTTGGTATATCTATGTTCAAGAAGAAAACCCACTCCAACAAATATTTAGACTTCAGATCATCACACCCCATCAATGCAAAGGTATCAGTTGTTTCAAGTTTTCTTAGACAAGAACACTCTTCGCTAACGGATGAGAAAGAAACAGATGAAGAAATATCAAACATTTCTGAGACTCTCAAGTAAAATAACTCCCCGAAGAACTTCATCAACAAAATCAATACCGACATGAAATATGGTCGAAAATGTATTCCAAAGGCATGAGCCTCAACAGTTGTCATTCCATATAGATCGGAAACGTGAGATGATAGATATCAGAAGAGTACTCAATAGGCACAACGTCAGAGTTTTCTTCAAAACATCAAACACACTACAAAGCAACCTTGTTCATGTAAAAGACCAAATCCCAAGGATTCTCAATCAAATTGTGTTTATAAATCTACATTGGACATTGACTATTCTTCAATAAGATAATAGCCCATACAGAAAAGATGTGATATTGGAATGCTTTATGCAGACTTCGATTTACATAGAGAACAAGATATTTTGATTGGACACTAGTAACTAGTGTGACGTGTTTAGTTCTTTCTTTGGTGCAGACTGAATTCTATCAGTCAGGTATTTGCAATGTGGCCACCATTCTAGGTAGCTCGCCATCACGGTGCACATTGATTTGATGAATAGCTCAGTGGTAACGTCTCTGACTGCAGCACTGGGTGACGCAGGTTCGAATCTCAGAAGGGATATGAATTCCTTCAAGGTTGCAGGTACGCCTTCCTGACTTGTGATTGCCAACTAGCACGAAACCTAGGTCCAAGGCTTCCTCCCGATTGCCTCCAATTATCAAATATCATCAGAACAAGATATTAGCAATAAGCATCCTACACAATAGCTTGTGGATAGTTGCATAACAAATTCAAACATCAACTTATCTTGTTTAATTTATTAGTCAGGGCAATAGTACTGACAGTCAGTACATAACACTGAACACAACTATCATACATATTTTATTTTTGAACTGCTTAAAACGTAGTAGTAGAGCAATGCATGTCATTGACTCGCAGATATCCGTAGTTTTAGCAAATGACATAGAAGCATTATACAGTTGAATTACACTCAATCAGTTAGTTATTATTCAGCCGTATTCTTGCCACATTAACGATATAAACATGCGTAGAAAACCTAAGATAAATAGAATTTGATGGAGGATTTAATCATTAGCTGACATCGGTTAGAGAACCACTGAAAAACCTTGGAGTACTGAACAGCTGTTTCGTCCTAGTTTAGGACTCTTCATCAGTACTCACCCACCGGAGTTCGAACCCAGGACCTTCTGGTTACAAGGCGAGGTTGTAGACCATTGAGCCACTGGGACCCGATCTAATGGCCCATGAAGGTCTTGGGTTCGAACCCCGGTGGATGAGTACTGCCGAAGAGTCCTAAACTAAGACGAAACCGCTGGCTGTCCAGTACTCCCAGGTTTTCCAGTAGTTCTCTAACTGATGTCAGCTCATGATGAAATCCTCCATCCGATCAAACAAAATCCCTACAAAACTAATACTTGAAAAAAAAATAGAATTATTAATATGCCAACAGATTCACATGAAAATAATATGTATAGAAGATAAATAATTACGAGGATTAAAATCTTACACGTTTTCGACATTCTCGTTTTTCTTTCAATGTTGGGTTAATTTGTTCAATTAGATAAAACATTAATCGTAAACTTATCCCGATGCCAACAACAGACACTATGAGTTGGAAGACTTTCTAAATTAGGAAAACAAAAAGACAGAGAAAGTTGAGAACACAACTTGATTATGTGCGTAAAAATAGTCAGTAATTTCATCAGGTGCTTTGTTCACTCAAAATAACTAAGGTTGACACATATAGCAACTTGGTACACTATAAATAAACACATTTTTATTAATATAAACGCAGAGAGTGGTGAGAATCGGAAGAAACTGTGCATATTGTGAATTTTTATCTTGATGATGACATACTGCTGTCCAGAATAAGGCAGATAATTATGCTTTTTTCTAAACTAACAAACTCACTGGCTAGAGTACTTGGAGCAAGAAATACGCTTCATATAACCACAGTAATATAGGGTGAAAAGAAGGAAAGACGGGTTAAAACAAATAGCGAATTAGTATTAATTTTATTAGCAGAAGAAGTAGAAAAAAGAAGCGGGAGTGTACATCGGTCATTCATTCAGCGCCATGAGATAACCGCTTGTCAGTACATTTCAAACAGCAAACATTATAGAAGCATAGAATAAGCGGCCTCAGTAATACAGTATCAGATCACTATTCTAAAATGACACCAGCTATCGAAAGAAAACCAATGGCTACTATAACCACGCGTCACCGGAGATAGGAACTACAGACATTGTGTCCCAAAAATATTCTAAAGAGACACTGATGAATGGTTATAAAGAGCGAAGCCTGGTCACACTTCACATTATCAATATATAACTACTGCTTACCTCAAGTTAAGCAGGAATTAGTAAAAATAAAATCAAATTAATGAAAGCAGTAAAACTGCAACTGCTAAAACACCCTAAGATAAAAGGAAAAGATTGGAGAAAATAAACACAACATTATATTCAAGGTTTGAAGACACTATCTCCGCTGCGAATGATCTTGACGTATAGTCGCGTCATTTTCGACAATAATATTTTGAATTCGTTCAAGCGCTCAGTTTTCAACACAAACATTTATGGTTTCATATTCCATGCAAGATACTTTGATTTAAGTAGTGTGTCTTAAAAGCTTCAACTGGTTAGATGTAAAATTAACAAGAGTTTTAAATTAAAGCAAAATGGTGAACTATGAATTATTATCATAATATTATTATTGTTTCCTTTAATTCCTACAGGAACATAGGGCTTCACCAGCGCGTCTCCATTGCGTTCGGTTCTCTGCTGGAGTTTTCACCTGGCTCCAAGTCTGCCAACACGTTTTCATCTCCTCTTCACATGACCTCCTCCAAGTCACCCTTGCACTGACGACCAACTCGCCGCTTCCCTTTCGGGTTCCACTCGAGCAATGGCTTGTCTAGTGATGTCACTTGATGGTTTGTTTTCTCAGAGTATGGCCAATCCATCTCCATTTCTTCCTGCTTACTTGTTGCACAATCGGTTTCTGGTTGATTTGCTCTCAGATATCCCTCTTGCTGATCTTTTCTGGCCAGCCATCTGATCTTGACTATTGAGCGAAGACAACTGTTAAAGAAGGTCTGTAGTTTGTTTGAGATGCTCTTTATGACACGCCGGCCAAGTCTCTGATCCATCCGTATAGTAGCACTGACTTCAGATTGGAGTTGAAAATCCGGATCTCATTTTTCATGCTGAGTTCTGTTGACCTCCACACAGACTTGAGAGTAATGAAAGCTTGTCTTGCTTTCTCGATCCTTGCTTTGATATCCTCATCAGTTCCGTCCACCTGTAGTTGAAACGATGCTTCCCAGGTAGGTAAAAGAGGTTGTTTCTTTCAGGTTCCTTCCATTTATGCTGATTGTTGTCTGTTGTTGTTGCTGCTGTTGTTGTGGTGTTGCCCAGGAATCTTCATCACCTCTGTTTTCTCTATGTTCACCTGAAGTCCTATCTTTGATGCTTCTTCTGCCAACTTGTTGCTTTTCATTTGTATATCTTCGCATTTGTGGGAAATCAGACATATATCATCGGCGAAGTACAGATCCACCAAGTTTTTTGTGTGAGCCCATTTTATGCCTGTCTCCTCGTTGACCGGCCCACTGTCTGTCGCATTACCCAATCTACTGCAATCAGGAAAATCATTGGCAATAGTAGGCAGCCTTGTCTTACTCCTGTCTTCACTTCGGAGGATTCCGTAAGTTTCCCGTTGTGGATTACTTGGCATGCAGCATTGTCGTACAACTGTTGGATGAGATGTATAATTGTCGGTGGCATACCGTAGTGGTGAAGTGGTTTCCAAATCACATCTCGATTAACGCTGTCGAATGCCCTTTCAAAGTCGATGAAGTTGAGACAGAGAGGTGACTGCCATTCCAGGCTTTGTTCAATGTGGCGATTTGATAAATATATGACTTGTTTCTCCTGAATCCAACCTGTGAATACAAAAATTAAAATTTCATTGTAGACGCTACTAATTTTCTTTTTACATTCTCTTTGTTTGTAGTAAACTACGTGACAACATTGTGAATCTTATATCTAAAATAGACGAAGACATTATGGAAAAAAACACCCCATTAGAAGACGCTTGTTAAGCAAGCAGCACTACTAACTGGAGGGAAGGATTCACAGCAAAACGAACCAGCTAATACTAGTGCATTGAATAACATCATGCGGACAAAAATGTGTTTCCAGTCACTATTGTAATCACCAACCAGGTTAGCTCTACAGGCAAATTTTCACTGGACCTTACCACCAGAATTTCAAAAAGGATACTAAATCTTGTCTTAAATTGTTATCAGTGACACCTGATTAGAAATATTTTCACTTAGGAAAGACTGTCTACTACTTGAAAGATAGACTGAAAGTGAAGTGTTACACTGTGGTATTGCTGACAGTGTTAAGGGAAATGGTGAAAATAAATTGTGAATAAATAAAAAGTAGAAAAATTCGTCAACACTGAGCGTTCTAATCACTCAAAAACAGGTAGAATGATTAATCAATCTTTTTGGAGTATTCTTTTACTTAAGGAATTACATTTGAAGGCAGAAAAGTGATAAATATTTTAATCTACGATTAACTTGGAAACATCTAAATATTTAAAAAAAACAGCTGGTAAGCAGTGTTGCCTGAAATAAGATTAGGTTAGGAGTGGTCATACCAAAACGCCACATCAGCCTGTTGACTGGTCGTGTCTGGGTAAAGTGTTGTGAATTGCCTGACTGAGGTTATCGGGACGATAAAAACAAGCGTTCAAAAAGTCTTCGTGATGTGTTTTAAAACTGTTCCCATAGGCCTTTTCAGATTCTGAAGACCTTCACCAATTGTTTGATTTTTTTACTCATCATACTGATGCATATTTCTTGTGGTATTATTGAGTTTTTTGTTTTCTTTCATGTATCGTCCTTCGAAATGTGTCAGTGATGCACTTCTTTTCAGTCCGTAATTGTTATAACAGGGAAAGAAGTAGTTTGAAAATCCTTTGGAAAAACATTTTCATAAGTGGAGCTGAATAATTAGAGAAGGGTTATGTATGCTTCCTGGAGATAAAATTATATTTTCTGAGAATTCCACTAGAAGTTTGACAAAATTTCAAAATTTCTTATATGTAGAGTATGAAGCGATTTGACAAAATCACAAAATTTCTGATTTCTTCTAACCAACTAGCTAATTCTAAGAATGTTGGAGCAAAAACAAATAAATTTACATTCATTTTCAGGATTTTAGCATGAACTGACATTGGTTAGAGAACCATTGAGAAACCTGGAAGTATTGGACAGCCAGCTGTTCCGTCCTAGTTCGACATTCATCAACAGCAAGCACCCACTACAGGGTTCGAACCCAAGACCTCCCAGTTGCGAGGTGAGCTCATAGACCATTAAGCCACTGGGATGATTCATAAATTCCAACTTCTGTCAATTCACGATATGGCGCCACCAATGACGCCAATGTCATCCGCAGCGACTATTTATCCTCACACCCCACCTGCTGTACCGCATTTGTCAAGACTTCTCCTTAGAACCCAGGTAACTACCTACCTGATTAGGGCCAATCACTAGAGAGCATCATATTCGTATTGAAGAGTCCCAGTACTTTCAGGTTTTCCAATGGTTCTCTAACTAATGTCAGTTCATGATGGAATCCTGAAACCAATGAAATCCTTGCAAACCAACACCTGAATATATGCTCATTTTCTTCATGGTTATCATCACCTGGAGGCCCATAAACCTTTTACGGTCTTGGTTTGTGATTTTCTATGTCATGGTATATTGTTTGCCCGTAAGTAATATGACATCAGTGAACTTCCACGTCATTTCACTGTACAATACAAACATTTTCGACGGATGATTAAAATGGTCAGGGGTATGATATCTGGTATTCAATTAAAATTACAATGATCATAATTTAAATGCTAGGCATACAGTGTTATCCAAAGAGTAATAACCAAGTGAATTGGACATCAAAAATGCCCTCCCCCCTAACTCAACCCAGCATGTTAGCAAGTTTAACGAAAAGAAAAAAGAAACTATCGAATGCTCGTGTTAATAAATACTGTCTACGCATGAGGTTTTTGTTTATCAATGTATTGCGAAAATGAATATTAGTAGAATCAACATCAACAACGGTAAACCCATTTATAGTATGAATCGTTCGTTCAGTGCATTACCTAACTTGTCTTTCAAGGACCAAAAACAAACGCTTTTATGGTTGATTTTGTTTGTCTTCCATAAGGTGTATATGCTGACTTTGCGAATTTCTGTCTTTCTCCACCTTGCTGTCAGAAAATACAGATAATCGAAATGACATAACAAACCATGTTATATCTTATGCCCCTAAAATAAGACACGTCTGACCTCTGAACTGAAACACCAGTTTGACTAATAACTTGGACATATGTAAAAACCATTCTATCATATATATATATATATATATATATATATATATATATATATATACAAACAACATGGTGGAAAAACAAGAACTGCAATGTGAAAGTTATTCGAAAGTAGTGAACAAAAAACACGAAGACAAAGATGACAAGTAACACGTACAGTGTATAAGGCTTTCCAAATTCACAGATAGGCAAACAACCCATATGTATAATGGCAAACCTTAAAAAAACATCAGTAACCCTGTCCTAGAACAACGAGTGTCTTCCAGAAAGACTTACACTATAACAGGGTAAGTTAACTACCTTTGAAGTACTATACTTCAGATACTCAACTAAAGAATAACCAATTAGAGAAACATCATATACACAAAAATATGACACTCTGTAGAGCTCACAATCTACCGCATTTACACGTTTGTTGCATCATTCTTCTGTCATACACGAGACCATGAATATTAAATAGACAAAACTATCGCCTCAAATTTCGGGCAGAAATCGAACGAAACTTGAAACCCATAAGTCAGCGAATATAATTTTACCACTTTTTTATGAAAGATATTTCCACAACACAATACAGTATTATAAGTCAGCCATTGACTGCCTTACCCACTTATTTGCATAAGAATATTACTGAACATAACAAGGTCATGGAAGAATGACTGCAAACAAGCTTAAAACATGTAGAAGGTGGGGATTTATACATATGTTTAAGAAAAGCACTTAACAATTAGAAGAATTTTGATTTCAAGTAACTTAGGGAAAAGTTAATGGCGATGAAATAAACACATTTGGTTATGTTATGAAGCGTGATGACGTCTAATAGTCATTAACCAGTGGCGAACAATCACCTTCACTATTCATACTATCAGCTTTCAGTATTCTTGAAATCATATTATGAAATTTGTGTAACCATTTTTCACCTCTAAATGACAAAATTTTGAAAAACAAACGGAAGAGCAAGAGATAACGCGGTGTCGCATTCATCCCCATTTCAAATGAGGATTACAGAATACTTTGAATTTACAATGCAGGCATTAACTTTCAGTCGCATTGTTGTAATCGTCTGAAAAACACGTTTTTATAAGTACCCTGGTACTGAGGCTTTCAACAACAATTTCAGCAATGCAATATATATATATGTATATATATATAATCATGGCTATTTATATTAAATTTGAAGGTCGACAGCCTTTTTGTGCTATTTTTGTTGTTGTATGCAATTAAAATGCCTAAAACAGTTTGCACAGAAAATAGCTCAGTGGTATGATGCACAAACGAAACACAAAAATGTCGTACGCATACCCCTATTTATTATATAATTTCATCAAAAGTTGACTACATTTACAACTTTTGTGTATACAAACACGTAAAAATAAGTCAAAAATAAGAAAAAAATAATTCGTGACACTCCGTTAGTTTAATTAAATATAGTTGAAATCAATAAGCAACAATTATAACTGAAAGTACATAAGCTTTATGTGTGTGTTGATCTAAAGTATCCAAAACAGCATAACAAGTCTACTTTTAAATTGTACAAACACTGTTTTAAGCCAGCTCGAAAGTAGTTAACGTCGTCGAGTACAAATATATGTGAAGGTACTTTAAGTGTTTTTTTAAAATGTATAATTATTGATATAACCATAATAACTTTGAGAAATCATATACTGATTGTAGCTGTATGTAGTATGACATAAAAATAAAGTTGTTCAAAGCATCAATTTCAATTTCATAGAGAAGTTTATCCAGAATACTTATGACTCGTTTTTCGGTATACGAAAAATGACACTTGATACGATCAGCAACTAACAATTGGAAGTTACTCGGTTTAACACAGGATTAACAATAATGCTGGATACTATATTAAGTAAGTCAACGAAAATGAATTTCTGAATGAGACTGTTGGCAGGATAGAGAACTTCTTATGTATGTTGACTGAATCAGAAAAATGATATACCTAGGTAAGTGGATACTTTTGGTAGCAATACGACTAAAACTCATGACAACTGGTGCTTATATCTGAAGGCCACACAATCTTGGGAAAAAAATCCATCAGAATGTCTGTGCTAAATCACAGCAATAATCTATCACCAGTAAAAGTTAAGTGCACAAAAGTGTCATTTGGTATCAATAACTTTCGACTCAGGGTTGAAAAGAAGATTATTTCAAGGTATACATTGAGGAAACTGTCTAATGACATTGTGTGCCAGGCCAGTGCTTGAGTGGAATCCACACGGGAAGAAGCGACAAGTAGGCCGTCTTAGGGTGACATGGAGGAGATCTTGTGAGGTGGAGATAAGAAATAATGGGCAATCGTGAACCCAGCTGAAGAGGACGGCGGAAAATACAACAAAGTGGAGATGTGTTGTTGAAACCCTATGTTTCACTCAGAACCCAAGGGAATAATAATATAATAATGAATAGTAGATTTCGTTACAAACTAAAATTGTGGTGAGAGCTGGCTGCTAGCCAAAGTTGGTAGACAGTAATTGACGTCAATGTTTATGTCCCCAATATTGGTGGTGAGAAAATGAGAACAAAGGCTTTGCGTAGGCGGATACAGTTAGCATATAGATGATCTGACACAGCCACAAAGAGATGCAAGATTAACTTTCTGTGAGAAACAACCAATCAGAAGACTGTGTTTTTCCACTAACAATAGTCTACGATAATGTACATTAAAATCTATAAATATGTGTTGATTCTCCTTAATAAACGATCTGTTGCCTGACTCTTGCCCTCTGTCGTTACAAAATGAGTTAGTAAAACATTGGAAAGTAAGGGACATTGAACACTTTTTTCATCCTGATTCGCAGCTCTGCATCAGTGTACCCATGACGCCAATATGAATCGGATCTATGAGACGGTTACGATGATAACATGTTAGTATTCAGTCAATTGCACGGAATTCAACAGCCTATAAAATCTAACACGAACTACAAGATGGACTTATTGAAATCCAAACGAGAAGGTGGAACTGGTAGAGGCTAAAAAGTGGGGTAGTCATTCATCACATTGGTTGACAGTGGAACTATATGTAACGAACTGAGAAATTAGAATTCACAGATTATTAGATTCTGTTCCCGTACTTGTAAAGTAACGTTTATGCTTTGTAACTTCAAGGTCTTGTAGTCGGCAAACAATGGCGACATGGGTGCGTACTACTAACGAGCCCCAAACTAGGACGAAGCAGGTATCCAGTACCAGTTTCCAAATATTTCGGTTGTTGATGAGATCTAGCACCAAACCAATCAAAACGTTACAAGTCAACACTTAAGGAAAAATACACAAAAAATTAGGCTAAGAAATATGGCTTACAGCTATGTCAATTTTGGGCTTGGTTTTTGTTTCAATGTCATACGACCATCTATTACTCATGAATACGTCAGATGATGTCGTCGGATATGTGTAGTCGTACCACCAATCTCGAATTTTTAGCCATATTGGTAAAGTAGTTGACGATATGTAACTCCAAATATCTTTTGCTTGAGTTGAAAGACAAAGTGGATCAGATGTATGTTCCGGTTCAATTGTTTTTAAAGGTGTTGAACTGTAGAAACCGGTAAACGGAAAAACTGATTTCAATATGATTGGCTTCATTGTTAATTGACTCTCTCGAAGTGTGAAGAACGCCATGTGGATAACACCTAAAAGTAATAAAAATGATTCACTTTTCAGAAATTTCATCATCTTATAAGCACAAAGTTCAAACTGCAATTCACCATTAATATATATGAATAGAAAGAGAGAAATATAGAAAATATTTTGTCTTTTTTGCTTGACACTAGTGATGTAAAATTAGTAGTTTATGTTTTAGGGAAACAAACCATTAAACCATGCCTGTTTCTTTCAGGAAATACTCTTCCCATTTTAGCCAACCGAATTCCAGGTGGCTTAAGCGTTGTGACTGTTGAAGAGCTATTTACTTACATACAGGCCTGATAGTAATATCAAACAAAGGACAATCAGAATTGAAAGTGAATTCGTTCCCCAATTAACATTTACAGATTGTTCCTTGCTAACTATACTACTCGATAAGTATATCTATCAGTTCTTCAATGCTCTCCTGTGTATTCGCTTCATATATGAGTGCAGAAGTTAAAATTACTCAATACAGTTATTCATTGTCAAACGACTATATTGGACACTAGTGACCAGTGTGACGTATCTAGTCCTTTCTTTGGTGCAGACTGAATTCTATCAGTCAGGCTTACAATGTAGCCACCATTCTAGGTAGCCACATTGTAAACCTGACTGACAGAATTCAGTCTCCACCAAATAAAGGACTAGACAAGTTACACTAGTTACTAGTGTCCAATCAAAATATCCACTACAGTCCTACAGGAGGTCAATCGCGAGCCCAAACAGCTCAGTGGTAACGTCTGTGACTGCAGCACTGGGTGACGCGGGTTCGAATCTCACAAGGGATATGAATTCCTTTAAGGTTGCAGGTACGCCTTGCTGACTTGTGATTGCCAACTAGCACGAAACCTAGGTTCGAGGCTTCGTGCCGATTGCCTCCAACTATCTTATCATCATCAAACGACTATATTACTCAGCCTCATGTATAATACACAAAATTTCATGTGTGATACAGTAAAAAAAGTTCCAGCATAGAAACAGTTCAAATAATTAACTTTCCATCACCTTCCTTCCTTTTCCCTTTGTAAAATTTGATTTAGACAGCATGATATGAGTTAAAGTAGGAAACTAATGAAATGTGAATGAAAAATATCTAAGAATTATCAATTATTACAGACTTGTGACTTCTAGATTTTGTGGAAAAATATACGATGAATTTATTTGTATCATTTTTAGATGAATTACCACTGTAATGTGCATTTTAGAAAAAACGCCTATCATCCAAAAAATAAAAAAAACACTTGAATATTTTATCACGATCACTTAAGATATAGGTAATAAAGAGGATCATAAGACTCGCATGGACTCTAATGACAAAACATATTCATCTTAGTAAATAAAAACAAAGTAGTGTTATGTTTTATGTAACACTCTTGGTACATAAAACAAAATAAGTAACGATCGCACCAAAGCACGAGTTGACAAATTTAGAATTCACTGGTTAATGAATTCCAGCCCAAGCGTCAGAATGGTTAACTACCTTGCTCTTGTCAGCTGAAGGTCCCTAGTGGGGTGGTGGGTGCGTACTGTTGTAAATTCCCAACACGAGACGAAACAGCTCTCCACTGTTACCTGGTTTACAGGGATCTCTCTGACTGATGTCGGTTAGTGACAAAATCTAGCCAGTAAATATTTATCAAAAGGTCATAAGCATGCTTTGCGTGTATTGTACAGACGAACTCAATTGATTAGCTTTACTTGCTTCCGTAGATGCATCAAGTGTAGCGCACAGACTGAATTTCAAGTTTTTCTGAAGTCATTATTAGAAATCAGAAACCACATGTCAAAACGAACTGAAAATGTATTCACTAAATGCTTAGGGTTTAAACCAAAATGTACACTTAAAAATTGGAACCGCGTATCTAGAAAGAATAAGCTATTATTCTTAATCATCAGTTACTATTGCTATAATTACGATGTCGATAAATCACTTTCAATATGCCTCTCAAATGAAAAACCATTTTTGAGGAAGAAATAGGCATAAGAAAGTTAGTCACATGACAGAAACAATGATATTAACGACAAATATCTATGAGAAATTAATACAATACATATCTACTAGTTTAAATCAGAAAATTTGAATGTCAAGCTTTTGAAAACGAATACTCAACTCAGGAGTAAAATTCTTCAGTGAATTATTTTTATAACACAAAATATTTTTGTATAGCAGTTATTCCAGATTTTCCGTTTACCGGTCCCACTGGGCTGAAATCCTAGTTTACTGTCGACAAGCCGTCTCCTAGGACAGCCTCTACAAAGATAACTCGGGGCTAACGTGATATGGTCCGGTTGATGGTGGCCAGCAATCAAATCCGGAGTCTCAGGTAAGATGAAACGCGGCTCTTGGATCCTGTCACTAGTCAACGTCAACAAGTTATTATATTACTTTGTATAAACAACAAAAATGTGTGCCCTTTACTCAATAATTCAAGAATTCAAAGCAGACATTAGTTCATTACTCGGTAGAGACATTTAAATTCGTATATGAATATTAATACTAAACAGAAAAACGTTCGTTATCTTATGATAAGCCAAAAGGAATTATGTTGGAGGAAAGCAAATATTTCACGTGTTACTCTATTTCTGTTCCTTTAATGATGGTAAACACAATGTCTGTTCATAACTTTAAACATGGGCACACTAGGTTGACCGTATAAATACATGTACTCATAGTTCTTGAAATAATATCAAAATCACTAAAACTGCTGTCGGTTAACCAGCTTCCTATTCTCAAAAAGCTCTATCACTCACTCTGCTATTTTAAGCATTGTGCAGTAAACACAAAGCAATGAAAAGGCTTTGCTATTAATTAGTAATCCAATAAGATGAAATTTATGGTAACTGAATTAAGTTGTTGTTGTTGTTTTTTTTATTGGTACTAACAAACAAATTTCAGGTGTGATAACTCGTTGTCCAATATCAAAATTAAGGGTCATGTGCTACATTCTCATGACTGAAAAATCTTAAAGTATAACAATTAAGTATTACAAAAAATGGAAATATTTCTATTTGTACAGTATTTGAGAGAGATATGTGTACTTGATTCTGAATCAATATAATTACTATTATTGTTATTCTTGCTATCATACTGACGACTAAAAAATAGATGATAGAGTACTGTTTTGAACAGCAGAAAATAAGCTTTATTAGGCATGTGTCTATGCCTAGCCATTGCCTTCCTCAACAACGGGCAATGTTAGCTGACATAGGATGGATTAGGTTGGAAAAGAGCTAGTGGTGATCAGACCAAGAGATGGCCTCATCAGTCAATGAAATCCACAACAGTTAGTTTAAGCCACGTAGGAAGGTTGGGTCTCTCAGGATGGTAAAAACCAACGCAGGCTGGAGACAATTGGTGCTATGGCTCAAAATCGTTTTCAATGCATAGCGCAGATGTATCCATTCCTTGTGAATTATAATATCCAATAAAAGTATAAGGTTCTTGGATATTACTATTCTTTTCGCCTCGTATCTCTGTTTACTGTCTCTATATGGCATTTGTTTTTACTTTCTCTTGCTTTGTGTGCTACATGGAATGTGGCGACTCGAACTGCTGCACATCGGTGCAAAGTCCTATGTTGAAACCAGTCAGTCAGTCAGTCTTTATTATTGGACACAAATAAGCGCAAAAAGGTAAGTTTCGAGATAGAATCGTCATTGAATTATTCCTAATAAGCATATACATATAGGCCAGAAGAGACAACATCTGAGAGACAACTGCTTGAATGCTAAATCAATTCTATGGTATACGTTTATACCGTAATTATAAACCTTGGGGATTCGTTATCACATTGTAATTTATTTTAAATTGCCACAAGGTGCAACTGGCAATCGATACACTGCTGTGAACCTAGACCTAGCTCGTCAGCAAAAATTATACTGGCTATATCAAGGAGACTGATACTCTGTGTGTGTGTGTGGTTAGAACACGTGCTACTCAATGTTGCGGCTATTGAGCAGACCAATATCCTTTGACCTAGTTAGTCTTCGACAGAGAGGAAATCAGTCACCACCGAATCACTGAGGCCTGCAAATGTGTCATTCCGATGCGTACATCAAACAAGAATGTAAGTTTGGTTCACCACATCTTATGGTAAATAAACTATTTTAAACATTATACCACTGACATAGAAATGTCTTCATTTAATATTATACAGGCGAATGAAGAAGTTCATTGATCTACGTGTGAGGTTCTTCTAGCTATTAGTACGACAAAATTAATACAGCGATAAATCAAGTTAACTTATTTAAAAGAAAAGTTAAACTACAGTGGAAATTAACTCGTACTTCACTTGAAGAAAATAAAAAAAATTGGGTCAATCGACTAAATATGCCAAATAATGGACAATACATCACATGATATATATACATACATATGAATGCAAACTTTATGCACACATTTTGGACAATCCTATTTCGTGCATGTTATACCGGCTCTACCAAAAAATCCACCAATCTAGTGTCATAACAGTGTTTGCAAAACTCTACTGGTCATACACATATAACAACACAAAGGTTGTGTACACCTACCTATCAGTGATTTTTTTTCATTTTTAAAAAAAAAATTTATTGAATGCGTGAAAAAAAAAAAAGAAGAAACACGCATATCGCATAATCAAAAACTAAACAACTATTCCTCTGATTCATTCAGTGATTGACTGAAGTAGTCGCTTCAATCAAAAATACGCTTAAAAGAGTGACTAATTTTTTTTCACTGAAGATTTACACATATCACGTTAATATGTAGGTAAAACAATGTATACTAGTAGTAGTAGGAAGGAGAAGTAGTTGACAGTTTGTCTTTCATATAAAATATATTGTGTATAGAGCAGAATGAATTCCCTACATATATTGTTACATTTATTTTGGGTGTAAAAAAAAAACATTTTAACAACTGTTTAACAGTGGCATGCACTCTTTGTGCACTTTCATCATGTTAGTCTGTTGATTGGATATAATATCTATTATACACTGAAACAGAATTATTTACTTGATGACGACGTTTCGAACACAATTTATCCCTTATGATCATATCAATTTGATGGTATGAAATAACAAATAAAGTAGACTAAAGAAAAATAATCGTACTTCAACGGGAGTGGTGTTAGTTTTTCGGGTTCTTATGAAGGATATGCTTCGAATTATTATTATTACTTTTACGAGTTGATCACGGACTGATATCAGCTAGAGAACCATTGAAAACCAGGGAGTACTGGACAGCTGTTTCATCCTACTTTGAGAATCATCGGCAGTACGCACATGCTGGGGTTCAAAACCAGAGCCTTCCGGTTACAAGGCAAACTCGTCTACCATTCAGCCACTTGGATCCGATTCAATGGCTCATGAATTCTAACTTCTACCAATTCGTGATTTAGCGCGACCCCAATCATTGTCGTAGGTGGGACATCCGTCCTCACACATGACATCTGGATGGACCTCACTGGTCAACTCGTAAAAACAAAACTAACCCTTACAAACCAAACTATAGAATATTATTATTATTATTATTATTATTATTATAGCTACATTGAAGACAATTCATCATATTTCAAATTTATAGTGGTTTATTCAAATTCTTGATTAGTTTTCACTGGATGAATACTGTATATGTATGTATAATACGTTGACAAACACTTGTCCACTTAATGTTTGTGCGTCCAAAAGAAGGTAGTTCAGATATTGTTCTTACCTTGTCCATCTAGGTTCGAATGATCCTCAATTTTTTGTAGAAATTTCCTTAATTTTAGTTGATATTCCATTTGCTATTATATTTTTATTATTATTATTTAGGTATTTTTTAAATTTTTTTATTTTGACTACAGCTTTGATGCCACACCGTATTTTGAGTACAAGTATGGAATTTTCAGCATGGATATCGGTAGCCCAAATTTGCAGGCTGACCATAGATATCAGGTGTGCGTCGGCAGGGGATGGAACCCCGGACCATGTGCATGGTCGGCGAGAGTCCTAACCACTGTGCCACCGACGTACACTCTCTAATGAACAATAATTCCATTGATCTTACTTTAAAAATGGATATTATTTAAAAAACTCTAATATTGTTAATGACTACCATTCTAGAATATTCTTTGTATATAAACATATATATAATTGTAGAGCCAGAAGAGGAAATTATTGAAAAGGATATTCTTTGCTCAATTATTTTGTGTTCTATAGATGTCTAAATGAATATTTTCGCTGTTTCTTAATTGTAGAAGTGTTTGATGTAAAACAATGTATATGCTAGCAGGATACTTATTTGTCTAAAACATAGGAATTATTTTTAAACCAGTAAAGACCACACATGTTTAGCTGCTAACTGGAAAGGAGATAGAATACGTTAAAACAAAGAGAATAAGACAGTGATAACCGACTATCAATCTTCAACTAAAGTATTTGAACAATCATCTGTAGTGTTTACGAAGACGAAGTCCACACACACACTTGTGTGGCTCAGGAAGTAAAAAAGAAATTCTACGATTTCCTACATTAACTTACTTCCGCCTCTATTATAAGTCAGATTAATTTAGTAATTATTTTTACACACGAAATATCAGTGGCTGAAATTGCTTAAAAATTACGTCGCCGGATGGATAGCAATTCATATGAGCTGCTAGTAGAGTTAACTTTTTAATAGCTGACAGGATACTACATCATACGAGAATTTAATGAATGACAATCAAAGAAAGATGAATGCCGGAACATATAAGTTGTAAATTGTTACTCAGTTAACCAGGAACTTGATTTATGTGTTTAAAATAAATTACACAAAATAATTGAGCAAAGAATATCCTTTTCGATAATTTCCTCTTCTGGCTCTACAATTATATGTATATATGCTTATATACACAGACTATCTTAGAATAGTAGTCAATAACAATATTAGTGTTTTTTAAATAATATCCATTTGTAAAGTAAGATCAATGGAATTACAGTTCATTAGAGATACTTAAATTATAATAATAATAATAACATAAATATAATAGCAAATAGAATATCAACTAAAATTACGGAAATTTCTATAACAAATTGAGGATCACTCAAACCGAGATGGTCAAGATAAGGACAATGTCTGAACCAGCTTCTTTTGGAGGCATAAATTAGGCTTCTTAATGTGGATCCCAGAAGAGGAAATTATCGGAAAGGACATTCTTTGCTCAATTATTTTGTGTTTTATAGATGTTTGAATGAATATTTTCGCTATATTAAAATAAATTAGACAAATAAGGCGTACTTAGCTAACCCTCTTGTTAAGGTAATGCATGTAAACTGCTAATACACTGAGATAGATACACTCTCACTTTAGAATGTCTGTTACACAGTATATTCAGTGCTACCATGTTAATATAAGAATCAAGCTAATTTGATTCTTTTTAAAGTCATTGGTCTTTCACACAGTCTACGGTTCATGGTAAAAATAGTTACGTGTTTTTTGTTAAAATTATATGAGAATGAGTAAAAGACATTTAAAATGGATATTATTATGGTTAAGAAAACAACTGAAGAATCAACAGAGAATGTCATGAAGTGAATCAGTTTATCCAACCATAATTCCATATCATCCTACTTCTGAATCTGGCTCAAATCACTTGTAAATGACTTCATGGACTGATATTCTGTGTAGAGTCAACAACTTTTAGCACTTTTCCATACTAATTCTACTTAAGCTAATATTCCCCACTGACCGAGGTAGTGGAACATCATGTATAGTACATTTCAAAAAATGGAATTTCACAACCTCGACTAGCCTAGCGTCGTCATAGTATTGCTTCAAATAATAAGGGCGACTGAACTAAAATACCTGTGGTAAAAACCTCTGATGCTTCCATACATTTTATGCAACCGTAAGTGTGACACGCCTACTGATTGCAAGCCTGATATCGCACCCAGGCGAAATACGACTAACGTCGACTTGTGCCAAACGAGTCGATTGTTTATTTGCTGCGATTTTTTTAGAAACGAGTCAATTACGACTGAAGCAACTCCTAAAATAAGTGAAGCCGTCAACACAATCAGCCATATGACAACCTACTTTTGAACCACGAGTTGATGCGGATAAATCCCGCATCACCATTTCACGTTTGCCAAAGATGACTAGAATGTCAAACAGACAACAAATATGACACAGTGTTAGAGGAACTCTGTCTTTTGTCAGTTTTTACCTGTCTGCATACTCTAGAATGTCTGACTATCGCCATGGACTGTGATGACTTCAAACGACAATTCTACTCACTTGTGCAACACCATATTACTTATCGGTGTTCCCTTGGCTGCCATTTTCGTAACATTTCTCAATGCATGTAGTCGAATGCTGCTCTCAGGTCGAACAAATCTGTGTTCCCAAAACCTTTAAAGGCTGAAGATGCGTCTGACTGCGAAACATGAATGGTTGTTTCATTGTCGTTTTCACCAACATGCAATTAGTCTGTGTATCACTTCAGAAGTAAAAGTCTAGACTACTACAGCAGTTAAGCTGATACAAAGTCATTAATATCACAACAACCGTTGTTCCCTCTATTACAGACTCATCTGATCAAGAACCATCAGTAGTTTGGTGGAACTATTTCGGATTCCCATACATAAATGACTACAGTAGGTGTTACAAGCAATAAGTCCTCAATACCATCTTCACACAATTCTAAAGTTAAAGAGCTATGTCTAGTTGCTTTGCAATATACCCAATTAAATAGAATCCTTGGAGTTCCTACTGCAGTTAGACGACTAATATTCACACTATTGAAACTGTGTTTGCATAATGACCAAGCATATGATAGCAATAGATGAGCTGAGTATAAACAAATTCAGCTAGCAGCTTCTAACAACATTACGTGGTCTTCGTAGCTTCAGTTCCATCATTCTTATAACTAAAGGGGAGTCAACCAACAAATGGACAGTTGGAAAAGAGTTACCTATAAGTAGCTTTAAGTTGTCGGCAAAAAATTGATTATTATTTTGTTTCCATTCATTTATTTTTGATTGTCAAGCAGTGAAGGAGATAATTCTGTTAAATAACTACTTTGAATAATCCGAAGATCAACTGAACAGTATTAACTGACAAAATTTTATGGATATCAAGTCAACATTCTGTGATTCCGTAAGGAGTTTTATTCATGAAACGAACATTTATATTAGAATGTATGATTAAACAGGTAAGTTCACTAACTAAGTACCCCGTATACTAACTGAAATAGAAAAATAAAGCACTTTCATTGCCATTTGATAGATAGAAGACCTCTGAATTTTTTTCAGGCAAATCCATTGACACAGAAAAACTTTTATTTGTGAAGCATTTATCAGACAAAGAGATTTATTTGAGTCACCCCCTTCTAAAATAACAATTTTCTAGTGATTACTATTTTTTCGAATCATCTAACATCACAAGGTATGTAAAGATAAAAAAAGAAAAAGTGATAACTGCTTAAGAGTAAATAATTTACGCTGTAGCAAAAGGCCAGACAAAAATAGTACTGTCAGATGAATAGAAATGTGACGCTGAAAACTATTATTTTTTTCCAGGTGATTATTAATTTGGCTGGCCGCTGGTCTTCACCATAAATAGCACAAACTAGAATAGGCTAATCCTAAAGACTGGTAAGTTTCTGCTGCCTTCTAGACGCCTGTAAGTGTTCGTTAGGCTGTTTAGGAAGTTAGCATAGCTGTGCAACCCTAAACCGTTCAAAACATCTGCAGTCTGTGAGCAAGAATAATAGCAGACACTACATCCGAATGTTTACATCACAGTTAACAATAATTGAGGTAACCAACAACAGTCATAAAGAATACAGAAATATGCGCAAGCTGAAATGACACACACACACACGCATACAAGCATAGAAATACAAACATACGTGGTAGAATTAATAACGAATCACAAAACAAGAAAGAAAACAGTGTAATCAGCTGATAAAGTATATCACATTTATTATTACTAGTAGTAATACATATATAAAATATACGAAGGTACACAGATAAATAATCCCAAGTTCTTTTATTTATTTTTTTAAAAAAGGGAAAATGAGAATAAATGGAATAATGTAAGGTAAATATAAAATAAATGCTTTATGCGTAGATATCGATGATAGTCGAAATTGTTTTATCGATACGCATAGTAATCGTCCGTGACCACGTCTACACGGAGTAATAAATAAATACATATAATAAAACTATAAAATCCAAAAATAGCTGATGCAAAAGAACTGGCAATAAACCAATAACTTATGCATAATGGTAATAATACATAACTAGTGCATAGAATATATGCAAAAATGCAACTTAAACAATTCGCCATATACAATTTAATACATTTAAAACATATAGACGAAGGTAAATGCTGATTATGCGACTGGCCAAAATAATTAAAAAATATAACATTCACTAAACATTGTGTACTCAAATCCAACTGATCGGCAAGAAAGAGTATATGAAGCGGAATCAATGCAACAGTCAGTAAAAATTCACTCCAATAATAAACTGATGAATTCGACTTTCCAAAAAACTGACGATCAAATGTTGGTAAGGGTGGTGAATAACCTTTGACGACTGGAGAATTAAGAAATATCAAATAGACTAAGAAAATAGTAAAGCAAGTTAACGCTAATATATGTCGGTAACGGTTGAACAGTCTTCCGTGAAAAACGAATACAATCCATGGTAAAAAGAAAACCTACAGAAATAAGAAAAAACAAACAAAACAAAAAAAGGTCATAAAATAAAGGATGGGCAGGGGAATTTTTCCACATGCGTCATTAAAACAGCACCAAGTTAAGTAATCAAAGAAAAACGCATCATATATATATATATACATACATGCGTAACAGTACAACACAAGAGTGTTTTCCAACGAAATTATTTATTGGCAATTCGATAAACGGATATAGGCAAAATGCATCTACCACATATTCGAATCTCAGTTTGCACATGTGCTCGGTATTATCATGCTTTTGTCTTCCTTCCATGTTTTTCATGTTGTTTCACAAGCATCGTTCGTTAAATCCATCTCTCCGAACACTCGATATTCTTGCAGATGATATACATATTTATATCTGCAGCTATATACTACTTATAAATTGTGTCAGTAGCAGACGCCACATTTATATGTATATAAGGCAAATGAAGCAAGTAGAAGATTGTCTAGTGCTCTCATGACGTGGCGCTTGAAGAAATAAGTATTAGTTGAAGACCACTGAGGTCCAACCTTGGGGTGCGCACATACCATAAGGATGAGCATATCATTTTGGTGTTTGGTGATCCACTTGACGTATCGAATACAATTGGCAGTAAAGATTAGATAACTTGAAAATGGTAACACTCAAAGTGAACATTAAATGAGGCTGGGTTATACTTCATATACCCTTGTCAAAACTTTGATCACATGCAAATAAATAAATAAAGACTGGAAGTGGCTGATTGGAAATAGTAAATCGCCTTTTATGCCCGAATATTAATATCTGCAGATTTTTATCATATTAGGTAGTAGTGGGGAGCGATAGATATACTCTCAATGCTAAAAATATATTTTAGTTGAACACAGTTCCGAGATCAAAATTAAATCATACCGATGTTAAAAGTAATTAGTATTTATGAAGTTCATCATTCACTGTATAGGAGCATCTACTGCGAAATAACCAATTGTGATACATCCTCGCTTGGCTTGAAACTACATCATTAAGGTTGTAATATACAGTTCCAAATAATCAGTAGTTATGAAGTAGCGATAAATTTAAATTTAATCGGTAGACATTTAATTTGTGCAACTGTACAGAAATGCTTCTCCCTTAAGAAGAAAAATTATATTTCGCTACACGAGCCATTAAGTCGTGAGTGAATTGTAGAATTCTGTTCTCTAGTTAACGACCGATTCCTTCGCTGATAGACGATTCTCATTAAAGTAATTTTGCAAGCTGGAAGAGAAAGATATGACAGTGATAAAAACTAATCATCCACCAGCCCATTCGTTTATCCATGACATATTGGTTAATTAATCCCTTAGAAAATTACTATAAATGGATTAATTAAATTTAGGCAAAGTAGTAGTTATTTCACATAGGTTACTTACCTCCAGGTCCGTTTTAAGACTTGAACAGAATTGAAAACGGAGGATAACTGATAAAACAATACTTAAGTTCACCACACAAGTTAAGATGAATTGCAAGACTTTGGATTCATCTTTAAAAAGACGAGAAGATCGGCATCGTATCTGAAGTAAAAAGTTAATTATTATTAATTCCAGTAAGCAAGATACATGAGGCAGCAATATATATATATATATATAATCTAAAGTTGATATTAGAAAAACACGAGTTTGACCACGGATCGACATCAGTTAGAGAACCATTAAAAACCAGCGTTGGAGTATTGGACAGCTGTTTCATCCTACTTTGGGAATCATCGGCAGTACGCACATACTACTCAGCCACTGGGACCCGATTCAATCGCCCATGAATTCTAACTTCTACCAATTCGTGATTTAGCGCGACCACCAACTAATGTCATCGGTGTGACATTTATCCTTACACTTGACTGGATGGACCCCACTGGTCACGACTTCTCACTAGAACTCCAGGAAACTCCATGCTGTAGCAAGTCACTAGCGAGCATCAGATTAATTTTCTATAGTTTGGTTTGTAAGGATTAGATAATGTTTTTAAATCAAGAATTGGAATTACTGTGGTTGAAAATTACAGTGTTTTCATCAAATGAGTCTTCTAAATCGTTAATGGAAGTGGGATGATCGCATTCTCCGGTCTTCTCAATTAAATAGTGAAAATGACACAGTAGCAATTCATAAAGCACGTGAGATAGATCCACTATACAAACAAAATCAGCTATCTTGAAACCAATCAGCTAAAAGAAATTATTCAAACACAAGGTTGATGGTGGAAAGGACTACATACGCAAACAAGAATGATGAATTCGTGCTTCCTTCGCCCAGTTTAACTTTACAAAATCAAGGCCAGAAAGATCAATGTGTGACAAGATCATCATTTTGTGTAAACGCAGAAACCAAGTCCACATTAAAAATGGTTCTAAAAATATCGCGTATTAGGTATATGATATTGACGATTGATAGCAAAAATATCTCATCAACTTCACTACAGTTCGATACAATACAACATGACTGGCAAATATTTCGCAGAAGCTTTCATAATTCAAAACTGCTCTTTTTTACGAAGTAGGCACTGACGAATGGGACATACCGAATTAAACAGTAACATTTTAACGCATGTGACTATTGTTGGGGTATTTTATTTATTCTCTGATGAGTAGGATGAACAGAATTAAAATAAAGCGTACGAGACGGCTGATATGGAAAGACTAACATATTTTGTTAGTCACATGGTTCGCCAAGATCTTGACTTCAAATCATCGCTAACATTTATACTAAAGTTATATTAAAATTTCTTTTGTGGATAGAATTATTTCATGGACATTATATATATATATATGCAATATGATAAACGATATTATGTTTTTCAACCTCGCCTAGTTAACTAGCTCGCTAGTTTTCTAGCCTCTCCCAAGCCCGGGTAAAGAGCGACGGTTGGGCATGGGGCTAGCAGCCCAAACATCACTAAATCATTAAAACCGCTAGAGAAACTTCAACCCACAGAAAATATATTGAAAATACAAAAAATTCATATAACAACAATCTTATTCCTCGCTCGAATCGGAGAGGCGAAATGACACAGCAGGCCGGTGAAAAACAGCCTTAGGGAAGCCAGTCACCCAGCCGATGTATCTATCCTTGGTGAAAGCAAAAATAAGAATGGGGACGTCGAATGTCCGTACAGTGTACGAGACTGGGAAGGCAATCCAGGTAGCCAAAGAGATGCGAAGATATGGCGTATAAGTACTGGGTATCTGCGAAAGCAGGTGGAATGGATGTGGACTGATAACATTGTCAACGGGAGAGTCAGTAATCTATTGCGGTTTGGTAACCCAGACGACAATCACGAACATACTGAGGCAATGCCACGTGTCAAGTGTTCCATAAGGGAAACCCGGTGAGACGTTCGAAGTGAATACAGGAGTAAGACAAGTCTGGCTGCCTATTATCATCGATGATATTCTTAATTGTGGTGGACTGTGCATTGGAAGTGAGAAGATAGGATGAGACTGGACCACCTACGATAAGACTCTAGACGATTGAGACTTCGCGTGTGGATGGTTTATATTTAATGTCACACAAATTAGAAGACTTACGGGCGAAAACCAACAAAGAAGCGGAAGAGCTAGAAGGCAAAGACAGGACTCCAGGTGAACATAGAGAAGACGGAGGTGATGAAGCTAACCTATCAACGGCAACAACAATTTACACCAATCACCATCAAAGGGAGAGATTTAACAGAGGTTACCTCCTTCACTTATGTGGCTAGGAAGCATCGTTTCAACTACAGGCACACGTCACGGATGAAGATGTCAAAGCCAGCCAGCCAGCCAGAATCGGAAAGGTGAGATACGCCTTCATCAACCAGTTTGGAAATCTTCCGCCCTCAGCATAAGGAACAAGATTCGCATTTTCAACACCAATGTGAAGTCAGTTCTTCTATACGGATCAGAAACCTGAACTGCGAGTTACGAAAAAGATTTCTAACAGAGCGCAGACTTTCATCAACAGCTGCCACCTTCGCTGGCTCTATACTGAAAATCAAATGGACGGCCAGAAAGAATAAGCAACAAGAGACTATGGGAACAAACCAACCAACAGTCGATTGCTCAACAAATATGCAGGAGAAAGTGGAGATGGATAAGGCATACATTAAGGCGGCCACCGAATGAAATCGCACACCAGGCCAGTGCTCGAGTGGAATCCAAATGGGAAGCGACGTGTGGGTCGTCGGTGCGAGGGTGACATGGAAGAGATCGTGTGAGAAGAGATGAGAGAGTTTGGTCAATCGCGGACCCAGCTGAAGAGGACGGCAGAAAACAGAACAAAGTGGAGATGTGTTGTTGCAGCCTTATGTTCCACTCGGAAAGCAAGGGAACAGTGATAATATTATGTTTTCCATCTGAAATGAGCAATGCTCATGAAATACAAAAGGTTAAAAATAAGGATGGATAGTATATGAATTAAATCACCACCAGCAAGTAAATAAATCTACTCCAAAAAAAGGTAAGGAAATACTAATATGGATTACAACAGACACACAAACAGAAGAACATTTAATATTGTGTGGCAGTGTATCAGTTTAAGTTATCAAAATCTGAAATAGCGCACCAGAGGAAGTGAAAAAAGAGATGCTCGTAGAACTATGTCAAAACGAAAGGATACCTGTAAGTGTTTATGTCAGTTTAAATGATTTCAATCAATCAACAAAGTACAGTAGTGGAATAATAGATTTACGTGTAGGCTGAGAACATTTTACGCCTTCATCACATTCCAGGACTTAAATTTACTATCGTAAGTTTAGTGTCAGTCTATTTCTAACAAAATAGAACAAGTTCACTCTCTGATATATGTATATATATGCTGAAATTTGACACTTCTAGTATGCGCAAGCACTGCTCTCTTGTACCATCTCTTGTAGAAAGTATGATAGTTTAAACAGATGAACAAAACTTATACTCATACTTTAACACCTACATTTCAGAATTGTCAATATTTACACTATTAGTCATTGGTTCACACCAACACAGTCACCTAGGTTAAGCATTCATCGAAATAAAAGGCCATAGTCGAAGGCATTAAAAAATCAAGTTATCAAGGGAATTATTCTTACTAAGGTCACTGTATGACAGAACTTGAAAAACACGGGTCATTGGATTTTGACGCATTGATTGAATAGGGAAAGGGTACTAGTTACGTGACGTAATCATCCTACACAAGTGCCAATGTGACACCACCAATCCTCACTCATATCAAGGAAAAAATAAATAAAGGAACAGTTGTTTTGTGTTTCTAATCCCTAACTAACTAGTTTCCAACCACAGTAAAGTTTACTTTGAAATAAATCTGAGGAATCAATTGACTTACAGAATAACATATAAAATTATGTATCTGCAAAAATAATTTCTCAAGGTATCTCTACACGTTATTTAGCATTAAGAAGCCAGTATGCAATGCATTAAATGTTATCAACGCAACCGAAGTGAGTAGTGCAGTTATCAGTGACCAGAAATATGATTATCTTGAAATACCAAAATTTTAAAGTGATCGAACACAGAATAATCATCTGCCTGCCTACCTTGTCGCACAGCCATCGTTGAGGATATCCCACAGATATTTGTGCTATGCCAAAAATTTTCAGTGAAAATAATGAATACAACTGACACACATTATCTGATGGTAATTCCATGGAATACGTCACGTAGGCCAGTGAGCCGAGTAAACTTACTAATCCACAGCACAACCTAGAAATGAAAAATGATAGTAATAATAATAATAATAATAAACAGAAGGAAACAGACAAGGTTGAATCCATCTCACTTATAAGCGGATGAACAAGGAGACTAGATACAGAATTACTTGCTTACAAACACACTGTCATATTTTTTTATTGCTTAATCAGTGTAATCAAATGGTAAAAGTGTTGTGTATATGTCGTTACATAAGTTTCCGTTTATTCATATATGGACAGCGCTAACAACTATAAAAATATCATAACTGTACGTTTATTTAAATCACTTTAAACAATCTGTATCAATTTCACAGGTGAGTAAGCATGGAAATAGCATAATTATATCATTAAGTGATTTTCAGTAAAGAAAAAAGACAGCCTGTCTTATGCATTAATCATAAGCCTTTTTATTTCCAACTGAAGCATATAAATGCATTAAAAGCACTGTAGACAGATCTAGATCAAAAAATGAAAAATGATTCGGATACTTTTTTTCAGTAAAACTAGTGAAGCTTCTACCAGATTGAAGCCTTTTTTATAATTGTGCAATGCTACGACAGTGAATAACCACTCAATTAATTGTCGTCATTAGATTTACTATTAGAGAACATTGGAATGGGGATTAGTATTCACGGAAACTATCGCAGCAGAGAAAAGCTAATAAAGTGATATAATGTATTTGAAAAAAATGCTAGTAAGAAGTCAAATCATATCAGAGTTGCTCCAGGTAAAAATATTCCAAATTTTATCTGAACATCAAAACACCAATTTATCCATGAAAGGTAGTTAGTTACTCCTCAAAAACTCGGTGTTGGGGGTATAAGCCACACTTATTGTGTGGGGGCTAATGATACTACTCAGTTGCCAAAGCTGAGGCAGGTGGGACGGGACTCAAACACATTGACTGAAAGGCCGGGTGCTTAAACCAATGAACCATATCTTAATATCCATGAAAACACGATGTCAATCAATAAAAGAAACATCATCTACAACTATGGGTTTAGATATCTTGAAAAAAATGACAAGATGACGATAGGCGTTCATAATAAGCACAGATAAACCAACAGTATGAACATGTAACGCAGAATGGTGGTGTAACTTTTCAAGTTAACATAAACCATTTTTGTGCATCAAATGCCAATTAGTAACAATTAGACAATGAAATTAGAAATAATGTAATTATTTGTCTTAAGATAACAAAAGAAGATGCAGGCAGGTAAAGATATGTGCTATAGAAATTAACATGGAAATTAGGTATGAATACATTTGCGCCGATGAAGGCAATTTGAAGATATTACAGCAATGGTCTTTAATGGGGGCAAATTACAAACTTTAAACAGTACAAACCAAAAGTCATCGATCTGATAGAGCTAATGCTATGACTTGGTCTGATGGTAACACCCCTGCCTACTGTCCTCTATATAATCTCTGTTAATTTTGCGAAAATCTTCGGGAAAGTCTTTTAGATCCGAAATTCGAAACAATACTGTTACTTGAAAAAGCCAGCAACTCTGAAACGACTATTTTAGAGCCAAACAAGCTTAAAGCGAAGACAAGAGGTGACAAGTCACTGTCAGTTTTAATTTGGTGTGTCATACTGCTGCTAGTAATGTTACTAAACGCCGACAATATATCCTAGAAGTTCTATCATGAAAAACGGAGACGTTAGGATATTTCTTTTTCTAATCAGTTACAGTCTATCTAGGTAGTAAACGGAAGACAATTATCTTCGGACATCATAAAAGAACATAAGCGATTATTTAATGGGATATCCATGTTTTATCGATTACACAGAAATAGATTCTGAAACAAAAGACTTTACTCTCACAAACTGCAAATAAGTTCGTGATTCACATAATAAACTCAATTGTAAATGAGGAACAGAACACATAACAAGCCAAAGTCTATCTGTAATACAGTTAATACCGGGACTGATACTTGAATATCGATGAGATGCTCACTAGCGACTTGCCCTATTCAGGTAGGTAGTTACCTGGGGTTCTGGTGGGAAGTCGTGACCAGTAGGGTGCAGCAGGTCGGGTGTGAGGACAAATACTCACCGAAGACATTGGCTAACGGTCGCGCTATGTCGTGAATTGGAAGAATTTAGAATTCATGGGCCATTGGATCGGGTCCTAGTGGCTTAATGGTCCACGAGCTCGCCTTGTAACCAGAAAGTCCTGGGTTCGAACCCCAGTGGGTTCATACTTATGAAGAGTTACAAACTAGGACGAGACTGCTGGCTGTCCAGTACTCCCAGGTTTTCCAGTGGTCCTCTAACCAATGCCAGCTTATGATGAAATTCTGTAAGCAATCAATCAAATCCCTATAAACGAATACTTGAATATAGAGATTCCTTTAGTCTGCTGAACCCCTCCTAAATGTATTGTGTTCATTTTACGGTTATAACTTTTCGAATCAATAGTTCTCTACAATCGATCTGTACCACAGAGGTAAAGGTGTTTTTACTGTTTGTTATCGGCGCTGCCTTTGCCAACCATCATCGGCTGTTACACACTATGAATGGAGCTCAAAGCCCAATACATGAAAATGCTGTGCTAAATGACTAAAAGTTTAACTAATATTGACAGAGTAAATTATTTTGACATTGGATAATGAAAACCTTCTATCTATAACAGCATGCATAATCATACTTAAATAACTACTAATATTGAAAAATGCTCCTGCGAATAAGAAAAAAGCTTACATGCATAACCTTATTAGCAAATGACAAAACACCTCCGAAACAGCCGAACGATCTTCACTTGATTCATTTGTAAACGATTCAGAATCATTCTCTGTACAGGACTCATCATTGAAGTCATTAGTATCAATGACGGTGATTGGATTTTTGATTTCTGGATTTCGATGATTGCTAGATTGGTAGTGTAACAACTGACTAACCAGTAGATCACTATTTATATCCCAAAGAATAAGACAGACTACACATGATATGTAGACTGATAACATTAAAAATGAAGGCAGCTTAGGAGGAATTAAATTCATCTGTATAAATTAGGAAAATGGTAAACAATAAGAAATAGTTAGTGAAAAATTAAAAAAACACATTTTTAGTAATAATGTTAAACTTAGATTTCCAGATAGAACCTTGAGTTAACAAACTCTAATATACAAATTATTCATTTGCAATTATTAGTGTTCTCTGAGCTGATTGGTTTAGTTGCGGAGCTTTCGTCGTCCTTCTGGACAACATCTTCAGCGCCATATTTAGCACAAAGTGAAATTATTTAAATTTCTTCATGAGTGATATAATTGCGTCCCCCGGTAACCATCTTTACATATGTATTGACCATTTTCTATTGACTAAACCAACCAGCTCAGAGAACACTATTAATTGCAAATCATTCACCTGAGCTACAAATCTTCTGTATTATTTCGAAATTATTCATTTATTGTAGGAACTAGGCGAAAGTCTCCGACGCATTTAATATTCCCTGAGAGAGAGAGAGAGAGAAAGAGACTGTATCAGAAAGGTGTAAAATGTAAAAAGTAGCATTTCGAAGAGATTTAGTAACGATGCTTTGGCGTTTGAAACGATGGATGCCGAGTTTGTGTCTCAGTGAGAACATCACATTACACACACACACTAGCAGACTCAGGCACCTCCAGACGATAATTCCCAAATAGGGCGAAACACGCAGCCTGGCTTCCACTGGTAGTTACAGTCAATCAAATAACATCATCTCATACAATTTATTAAGATCTGTGTCGGCTATGCACAAAAACCATAACTAAAGACTGTACATAAATCTTGCCTACACAAAGGTCTGGCTTGAATTCGTGGCTACCAAAGGCGTCCGCTTTCTTTAGACGTTTACCAGGAAAACACGGCAAGTTTTGCCACTTGATATTTAACTATGATTAGAATCACAAACAATTTAACTGCATTTCATACAAATATTATTATGTCGAGTATTCACGCCTTTGTTTAAATCTCCTCACAGGATATAATTTCTTAAAATAATAAATACATCAGAAACAGTCGCTTCACTGAACACTGTGTTTTTCATGCTATAATGGGAACTATTAATATATACATAATTCTAAAGCAAAAAGGAAGCTAAGATAAGCTTATATACGTAATACTTAAAAGAATCTATTGAATCAATAAAATGTAGGTTAAAATACGTGTCTATTCATTGACCTAATTTTGTATCAATCTTGAACCTACATATGCACACACACACACACACACACATGTAAATACAAACACGAGATGCAAGTGATGATTAGGAAAAAAAGTAGGATAAAGAAAAGAAAGCAAGATAATCTTTTCCTATCTTCATACTTGAACAGAAGGTATTTTTTCAAGACAGACATCAGAGAAGGATATAAATATGAAATATACTTTCACGCAAGACGAAAAAAAGATTTTTGCGGCTTAATGCAGCTGAGAATATTTTAAGTGGTACTTCCAGAGATTTTGAAGTGGAAATCAGATTGCACAGAGAAATCAGGAAGCAGTGACTCATTTTTAGTAACACTACATATATATATATATAAATCTGGGAGACAGTGTGGTGATTTCAGTTAGTACGACAGGTGGTAACAAGACACGATATAACAGCCTTCGTGCTACCGACTCAGTGGATAACTCAGCAAACTACTAAAACCCATTCTTGATCTCATTTTAGTCAATAAGGTCTTCGTCCGGCCTATGTATGATTGAGATTGCTTGAGTTTTACAGCTTTCTCGATAAAGTGAGAAAATATCAATCACTCATACATTACTGGTGCAAATCTTGTTAGTGTTCCAGTTTTCGTTTCAAGTTTAATCCCCATTCCTACTACATAGAAATCACGTAAACAAACAAAGGTTACGTGAAATATTCTCAGCAGTAAAAAGTGCTTACAATTATTATCTACTGCAAGCAGTTACGTAACAGTTATGTAGATTAAAATACTAGTTAATGAATGGGTATGTATAAGGAAAGTTAAATCTAACACATAGAGGGTTTGATTATTACTCATAGTAAAAAATTTCAAACCATAAACAATTGCAAAACCCACAGAAGTATTACAAAAACCACAAACTATTAATTAATTTATAACAGCGATGAAGATAATCGCATATAGATGTATTTAACAAGGAGACAACTGTACGCAATAACATTTTACTTGTTCTTCATTCCTTTGCGTCCCTAATGGAACCTCCAGGCTTGAAGTTGTTGTTCTCACGCGTCATCCTCAACCTTTCCTCTATTCCGGGCTTACTATCCACTCAGTAAAATAAACAACATTCAGGAGTGCATAGGCCGGGATTCGAACCCCAGACCAAATGCGTAGTTTGGCAAGCATTCCTCCATTGAACCAGAAACGCAAACTTTACTTTATCTGGGTTTAAATACATAATTCAACTTATTTAATAACGTTTTGTCATAGACTGCTGAAGGCTGCATACCTTTAAATGAGCAAGAACATTTGTTCACTACATACCAGAAGTGAAAAGTATGATGGAAAAAAGCGCAGAGCGTCTGGGTTCTCAACGCCTCAATGAAACAAATCATCAAGTTAACTAGTCAATCATGTTATCTAAATTACCTGATTAATTTCACAGTTAATTATTATAAAAGCAATGTATAGTAATTCACCTGAATAGTTCAACTTACCATTACCAATATACAAAAAGAACAAGAGAGAATCAATAGGATTGTTACGATCGCATTCTCAAGAAGATAAGTGACGACACTGCTGATAGTTAGTGTGAATTTTCTCATAGAAAATACGAAGATGCAAAAACAAAGGATCCAAGTTGCACAAAAAATGACAGTTGGCATAGCTGCGACGTAAATAAGCACTCTGAAACAGTTTTGTAAATATTATATATATATATTAGTGAAGAGATACAACGCTAGTTATCAATCAAGCATATAAAAAACATGTCGAATATTTTAAATGCACTAAATAAGCATAGGTCTGAATGCCCATAGAACTAAAGTAATCCTTCGTTTTCTCAAATCTGATTTTTTTTTCGTCCAAACATACTGAACAATTAGAGTCAATTGTAAAAAAACCCAAGCCAAGAGATCGTGGAGTGAATGAACATAAAAGCTGACGGAATGCGCTAATAACATAATTAGTATCATTCATACCTTGGATTCTTTGTGGAACATAAGGCTTCAGCATACGACATATTGTCATTTCAATCTGTTCTCTGCAGTCTTTTCAATATCAAAGGCTCTCATACCGTGAGAACCAATCTCCCCCAGGATCATGGCTAAATGGGGGGGGGAGTTACAACTATCTGATGCTGAATTCCTGCAAACTACACAAAACCAGTAGAGAAGAAGGATTTCTGCAGACAATTACAAACAGTAATGGAGAGGAACCCGGCCAGATAGTGACGTCAAAATTCTAGTGGGTGATGTTGGTGCACTAATGAAATGGCTAGTATATATGTATATGTATATATATATATATATATATATATATATATATATGTCTTCAACAGTAGGATAGTTATCGTTCACCCATATTCCATCACAATCATTTTGAAACAACATGAAGCTAAGAAAAAGTGCCTAGAGATCATGCTACATGGAAAGAATTGTCGAACACTGAAGGTGATGTAGTCTAATTCGTTTACTCAAGCTGTTACGCAACTTATAGAGAGAAAAAGGTGAGGTAAAGCTCCATCATAGAACACTTTCATTTGATAAAAGAAAAACAGTGACAGCATTATGTGATATGGTTACAAGTAATAAATTTCCAAACATCAGAAAATAAACAACAGTGTAACACTATTTTTATCAAATATAATTCATTCATGATGGAATTTAAATTTACCATAATGTGCAAACTGTATTCTTATATCGAGATAACATAGAGAGTCTATTTTATCTAGAACATATATTCTTTTTACACCGTTTACTTTCGGAACAAGAATAATTTGAGCGAACAGTTGTTTGCAATAAGTTCTGCAATAAGACTGTTACAATAGCCAGTATATACAAATCAGAACTATATGACAAACTGTATTAGGATACAAATACAAGATGGAATAACAGTCGATTGGCTTCAGTTGTCATTTAAATGTGCATAACACTGTACAGTCACTAAGAACACGAGATAAGATGTGAATGTTGGTCAGTGCTACAGATAATTACACTGCCTGCTGATTTCAAAGCATACACTCGAGTACTTGAGTAGAGAAGGACTTTCACTTTCCACCTACTGTCACACATGGATTTTTGATTACCACTTTTTTACAGTATTATTTTATTTATTTAAACACAAATTTCGTACAATATGGCGCCAAGAAGCAGCGCCACACAATAATAATAAAACAACATAGATTTAAAGTAAAATTACAGGTAGAGAACGGATAAGGCACTTCATTTGGAACGAAAACAGTCATATTTAACAAGTTCAAACAGCATTCTTCAATTATCGTCAGAAAGGAAAGAAAGAAGGAAAATGCAGCACTCTCGCCATTGATTGCGATTCTTCGCCATATCGAATAACGTTTCGAGCCCCCGACTCGAGCTGTCTCTCGGACTGCAAACACGAAGTCGTGACGTACTAACCGATGCTAACCTAATACATATATCCTTCATCCTAAAATGTCACGTCATGGGCCGACCACCCGTCCGCTTTTTCTATGCTATACAAGGGCTAGCAAACAATCATGTACGGAAGCTTCTGGGATGACATTCGCAGCACATGTCCCAGCCACTGGAGCTGGTGTTTCCAAATGACAACACTTAACGAATACTGATCCCCACTGTGTCCAAACACACGTCACCGGACCTCAGAATTACTCACGCGATGATGTCGTAGAACGCAAGCAATCCTGCAGAGATAGCGATAATCGAATACATCCTCAGCTCAGAGAGGCCAGGTTTCGCATAGGGTAAGAAAGCACGCACTGAGGCATTGTAAACACTACCTTTGACAGCCAGGTTTACGTCACGAGGGTGGCAAAGGTGGTTCAAGTTGACATATGCTACCCTAGCTTTCATAATACTGTTGGAAATCTCGTCCGTCACATCTCCGCCAGCACTCACAAATCTACTCAGATACACGAACTTATCGGCAACTTCAAGCGCCGGAGTGAGTGCAGGTACAGGCTTCTTTTCAATCTTGTAACAATATTTGCACTTAGACAGCGCAAAGCACATACCATACTTACTTACATTTTTTTCCACTAACGTCAGTGGAGTCAATTACTGTCTCAATCTCAATCCCGAACTGATTAATTTCAACATATCGGGATTAGATATAAACAGTTGGTTGATTATATCATGGAAATGATATTTCACATCAACTTTATTTTTATTTGGGTGTCATGGTATGTTTAACTGGTGTAGGAATGAAGATAATTAAGCTTTATGAAAGTGAAGTTACGCTAAATGATTTCAGGCGTTTAAAGAATGCATGTAAGGCAAACACTATAGTAGTGGTTACTTGAGCTGCGGCACTTTTCTACAAGTCATACAGTCAGTCAGATATTGGTATAATGAATTCAGTTTTTGAATATTCTAACCATAATATGACAGAGTTTATAAGCAGTTAGTTTTATTCAAACAAACGGAACTTATGAGATATAAGAAATCCGTAAAATGGAGAGGAGAGAATCATTTGTAAGGGAATCAATACGACAACCTTTATTTCCCTTTGGATTATTAACACGTGGTTAGTTTTCATCTTTTTTTTCTTGTTAGCTGTTTACTTATTCCGATTCACCTTGAGATACTTTGTCTTCTTTGTTTATTTTACTCTATTTAAAGGTTTTCCTGTTTCAACAGTATGGATTGATGCATTATTACACCATAATCTATACTGTTTGTTTATTGCGCATCATCATACCTGAAGTATAAAATAGATGGAAATATATAAAACCTACAGATATATGCTTTTTGATTCTAGTACACACTAAGAAGTTAGAAGGAATAAGTGGTTAAAAAAGCAGGCAACCTAATAACAGTACATTATTCAACTAGCAATCAATCAAGTAGTGTTACGTGAACAATTGTTTATTTTGGACTAGTTAAGTGCACTGAGTGTTCTGTCAACTGATGTAGCACTTTGAAGTCAGGAGTTGTTTCAAAATAAATCCGTCATATTTGGACAAAATTAATGTAGCTACCTCTATCTAATCTACCAGCAAAACATGCAATTTGAATAATAACACAACACTATTGCGCACTGTAATAACGCCTTTTCTTTTGGCAGTAATCAGTTAGCGATAATTCCTGAAATTGAGTGTTTCTTTGTATGCAACTACTAAACTGTGACACACAATTAACTGCCCTTTAACGTAATTCATTTCAATTTCAACAAAACTCTCCCTAAGTCTGGATTAAGTTTTACGCTGGTAATGAGTTCCACTTCAGTTTAATTATGATCATCTTAAGGGCCGGGGGGTGGAATAAACTGAAAGCAAGACTGGAATAATTTGCAATTCAAGCATCTGCAAAACACATGGGCAGTCTAGTGATTGCGGCAGACTGGATAATACGACAGACAGTGGGCCGGTCAACGAGAAGACAGGCATAAAATGGACCACACAAAGAACTTGGAGTATCTGGATTTCGCCGATGATATATGTCTGATTTCCCACAAACTGGAAGATATGCAAGCCAAAAGCAACAAGTTGGCAAAACAAGCAACAAAGATAGGACTTCCTTTAGGTGGACATAGAGAAAACAGAGGTGATGAAGATTCCTGGGTAACACCACCAAAAGCAACAGCAGCAACAGACAACAATCAGCATAAATGGGAGGAATCTGAAAGAAACAACTTCCTTTACCTACCTGGGAACCATCGTTTCAACTACAGGACGATGGAACTGACGACGATATCAAAGTGAAGATCCGGAAAGCAAGACAAGCTTTCATTATTCTCGAGTCTGTGTGGAGGTCAACAACACACCATGAAAATTAACATCCGGATTTTCAACTCCAATGTGAAGTCAGTGCTACTATACGGATCAGAGACTTGCACTGCGCGTCATAAAGAGCATCTCAAACAAACTACAGACCTTCATTAACAGTTGTCTTCGCTCAATACTACTCAAGATCAGATGGCCAAAAAGATCAGCAATAGGGATCTCTGGGAGCGAACCAACCAGGAACCGATTGTGAAACAAATAAGCAGGAAGAAATGGAGGTGGATTGGATTGGCCATACTCTGAGAAAACAAACCATCAAGTGACATCACTAGACAAGCCATTGCTCGAGTGGAACCCGAAAGGGAAGTGGCGAATTGGTCGTCCAAGGGTGACTTGGAGGAGATCATGTGAAGAGGAGATGAAAACGTGTGGACAGACTTGGAGCCAGGTAAAGACTCTAGCAGAGAACCGAACGCAATGGAGACGCACGGCTGAAGCCCTATGTTCCTCTAGGAATCAAAGGAAATAATAATAGTAATAATATCCACCAATAAACTTCCATTTTACAAGACCAACACACACACACTAAACACCCATAGATGAAAGGTGCATGGCTTCGAGGCCAGCAATTTTACCCCACGAAAATAAAACCACTGCCACTGAAACTTCAAAGCTCAGGCTTGAAGCCCTTTGTTCTAAAATAAAATAATAAAGGTGATATATCCAGTCAGTAAAAGCTGAAGTAATTATTAACACTACTGTTGCTTCTTCCTTCAATTTTACATAATTACAGCATGACGAGTATAAGAATGGGATGTCGAAATGCGAATGCTGCTAAGTTTCGTATTTCGGGATATTTTTTATTTAATTTTTTTATTCCTTCACGTTCCCAGTGGAACATAGGGCTTCAAGCTACAAGCTTGAAGTTTCGGTAGCAATGGCGTCTTATTTTTATTTTATGGGATGGGGTTGCTAGCCTCATGCCCAACCTTCCCTCTTTACCAGTCTTACTAATGGCTTAGAGAGGTAATAATAATAATAATGGCTTTATTCCAAACAGTATTTGTGGTACAGGTATGGAATTTTCAGCGTTCATTACAATATTACGTCGGCTGGGATCGAACCCGGACCATGTACATGGTCGACGAGCGTCCTAACCGCAGTGCCACCGACACACAGATATTTCGGGGTACTTGCATAAAATCACGTAAGGCATATTTTCTAAATGTCTGTTACTACGATAACTCTTTTTGCCTAATATCAATATAAAATTTGACACGAAAATATGCTAAAGTAAGTTAATGTCTACATATACTGAAGTGAAAAATTCAAATTCTATTCGAACATAATGTGTGTAACTATAAAATGAAACAAAGGAGAACATTGGGTCAAAAACATACCCAGACAAAGTTAGATCTAACTGTCTTGAATTAACAAACCACATTAATAGTAAAAAGCCAAGTTTGCCAAGACAACGACTATGCGTAGACATTTCAGCATTAGACCAATTTATACGAAACAGAGACGGTAGAACTTGAGCTAAGCTGGTCATCAGACATGAAGTAGCTAAAAATAATTTAAATAACACTATTTATAGTGATTAAATGCGACATAAATTTCATAATTCAAATAATCAAACAAATAATGTGTTACAGACGACTGAAAATGCATTTGACAATTATCTTTGTGTGCACTAACAAATCTGGTAAGAGAAAGAGTCTAAATCTGGTAATTATTATTTTATTTTCGTAATACATAAGGAGCCCAGCATTTTTAGAAATTTATTATTTGGAACAAATTTTCATTCATCTCAGACTGACTGTGAGCTACACTTACAGGTGTGACGGCTAAGCCTAAGTTAAATTAGATGAAGTGGGATGCAAACTATACACCAAACTGAATTTTCAGTGTAGCATATTGCATAGAGGTACAGCAGTTTAGGTTGCCGCACTTTATAACTGTACATATTTGACAGGAAAAAATAAAAATAGAAATTCAACAAAAAAAATACAGTGAATGGAATTTACAAGAGAAACAACCAATTTTGTAGAGATCAATGAGGATTTAGAGGATCTGAGAGATAACGAGGCGTGAATACATCTGGGTCAATGAGAACACTTTTGGAACATAGCGCCAACAGTCTCCACTCATTGGTTCTTAGCGTCCCAAGCCAGTTAGGCGGTCTAAATCTATCTGTCTGACTCAAATAGTCAAAGACTTTATAGAATGATTTTAGGTTTCGAATCCGTCACCGTCTAACTCTCTTCCAGCCTAGACGGATGCTGGATAACTTTGATGGACTAGGGAAGCCATGGACTGAGAGATGCTACACACATGTCTTTTAATAGCTCAAAGAGGATAACACCTATTTGATGTTCCTTTTGCTTTGACACCTATTTCATACATTTCAAACTATGAACAATCAACAATCTGATTGGTTCTATTGAAAAGTTAAATTAACTTACATAACTGGATCAATATGTGTGTATATGAAGTTACAGACATTTCCGTTTGTGAATGCATTAGTAGTATGAGAACCTGAGGCCAAACTAATTTGACAGCACAATGAAAGTAAGCCAGTAAAGTGACTGACTCAATGATTATATGATTCTAGAAAAAAGAAAGAGAAGGAATTCAAACAAATCAAAAAAAAAAAAAAAAACGAAACACTGGATGCAGACTACTTTCTGGCATAATTGAAATGGTTGAAATAAAAGGCCAATAGTAATTAATTTTGCTCAATTATAAAATGCACTGAATGAATATCGTATTTAAGACTATTAGTGAATCAGCCATGATATGCTAGTGTCCATATTTTTCACCTTTTGAAGTAACTGATAAAACGGTAGATTAACAAAACTCATAAATCTGAAACAACAGCTGAAAGTTTATTTGTGTAACGAAAAGGTGTAGGTGCGGTTTTTATGATTAAAACTTTATACACGTAACAAACGCCTACCTCGTCTCTTTAAACAAGGATTAAGCAACGAGGATTCCAGAAAATACCCTTCTTTATGTTGAAAAGATCATTTATCCAACCTCTATCTCTTCCATGATCAAGTTAAACAAATAAACGACTCTGAGACTGAGAATCATAGTCCACACTCACCTTTTAGCCCTTCAATGTATGTCTATTAATTTCCTTAAAACTTGGTTATCCATTAGCTTCACCTATGGTATTATGCAAATTTTGACTTGATTTGATTACATTTTCATGATTATTACGATTACCTGCAATAATAACTAATTATTTTTTAGAGATTTCATCACGAATGGATATCAGTTAGGAAATCAGTGGAAAACCTTGTTTCCGGGTTCGGACCCCCCCTGGGTGCGTACTGCTAAAGAGTCCCAAACCAGGATGAGACAGCCATGTCCAGTACTCCCAGCTGGCTTCCCAATGGTTCCCTAAATGATGTCAACTCGTGAAGAAACCTGCAACCAATCAAATCTCTGCACACCAACACGATATTATTTTCTAACATTGAAGTTATTATTGTCACGATTGATATGAATTGCATTATTTACGGTATTCATCACTGACATGCAAACAGCTACTGCTCATCAAGATCTCTATACATATATATAAGCCTATATATTCGACTGTGGTGGTTAGCAGTGGAATACACAACACGTATTTTTCCATTTAGGACTGGTCAGTCAGATGTACCTGGATCTCACTAAAAAGTAAACCAAACTGGTGTATCTAAAAGGTATTAAGTGTGGCCAATTGGGAATCCCATTGTTCCTTAATAGATTATGTTAGGCAACTGTTTTAAACATGTATTTCAACAGTAAATTACAATTTGTAGCAATTACAATAGGAGCAGGCTGAAATCTGTATGGAAAATAAAATTGGGATATAATCCAGGGACAGCACGTGGCGAATGCTTGTTTAATTTTCGAATGTCGATTGAAATTGATTTATGAGAATTATTTTCACATGAATCAATTTGTATGAAATACCACTATCACAGAAAGACTACCTCTTTATGCCGACTATTATGTACGAGAAGAATGCAGCTGTTGGGGTTCAATAACGTTGCTAAAATTCGAAATGGGTCTATATCGTTGCGACTAAGGTTCAGCACCAGAAGGCGAAAAGTAACTCATTTGAAGACTGGATACTGGTACTAATTTCCGATCACCTCAGACGGCCTAGGCAAATACAGTTAGATGTCAAACTGGACCGAGCTAGTGAGAATAATCGACTATTATGATACAAAAGTTCACTACATATAAATATTACCAACTTCGGAAAGTTAAGTCAATAGATGACTAGTTTAATTGGATGCATAAGTTCAGGCTTCAAAGCTGCCCAGTTGCACATTATAAATAATCTACCCAATGGTTCAAATTTGTTCACGTTCCATCCGTTTTTAAAATCAGGCAAAATCATTTGCCTATAAGACTTTCCCCTTGCAAAGGAAAAACTGTGCACAACCAGTTTAGTACGTCTTTGGTTTAGAACGAACTGGAACCGTTTTTCTGAGACCTGAGCTTGGGTATATAACACAATCAAACTTTCTCACTTGTAATTCGCTTAACACTAGAATGAAGCAACCTCTATAGACAGTTTTTATCGCCAACCACTTAACAGTTCACCAACCATAGTGATTAGTTACTGAAATAGAGGGTGAATATGCATACCATTTTCGAAACTACTTACCTTTGACAGTATGGTTTGAAGTTCTTGATATGAATATGAGCAATAGTTTATGCTCGAAACGTAATCAGTTAATATTACTGTATAACACTGTGTGATTTATCAAAATAAAATCTTATCCATAATGGAATTATGCTCTACCACAGTGCCCAAGTTTTATACTTATATCAAAGATAATCAGAGATTAGAACCAGGTTTATTTAACTATTTTTGACACTTGACTAGCTCGCACCACACTATACAATTCAAGTTATTTCCTACTGACATCAAACAATTATCGCTCTGAATATATATATATATATATATATATATATATATATATATATATATATATATATATATATATATATATATATATATATATATATATATATATATATATGATAACAAAAAACTAACCTGTCTGAAATATGAGGTCAGTAACGGAAATTTCAATAACCAGGCGGTCAGTTCTTTTGCAAAAAGGTGTATTCTTTCAATGCAAACAAATCCCAGAATAATTAAATACAATCCCAGCACAAAACCCTTCTCAAAATAGGCACGGTGATCCATTGTATTCTGCTGAGAAGAATCGGTGATATACCTATTTATCCAGAGTAAAACAAGTTTCAATAATGCTGGCACCAAACAGCACGCAGAAAAGACGTGCCAATTGAATAGCTGAATTTTAGATCTCCGACTGAAGACATAAAATGAGCTATTCCTCACGCTACTTCCTTTTATGATTGCAAACAATCTATAAGAAGAAATAAAATTACAGAATATATGAGTAGAATTTGGGCACTGTGGTAGAGTAAAATTCCGTCATGAAATAATTTATTTGACAGAAAAAAAAGTTATACAGTGCTGTCCATTTACTGACGATGTTACGAGCACAATTTATTGCTCACGATTAGATCAAGGTGCTTGCAGCAGAATGAATCCATAAATACTAAAATAATAATAATAATCATTTAGATGAGAACTTAGTAAAGCACATTTTATCAAGAAAATCATAATACTTGTTTGTAGTTTACAGTAAGCACCTAATTCAATTCAGTTATTCGAATCTCAAGTTAATTGGTGGATGGTGATTAGCAGTGGAATCCAGGATGCGCATTTCGTCCTATTTGGGGCTCGTCACCTGGATGTACCTGCAGTCCGCATTCAAATTTTGTTTACTAATGAGTTGGTTCAATATAAATGAATGTATAATGTGTACATGGTTCAGAGTGTACACTAAGAAAAATAGAAAATATTGAACTTAAGTAACTGTTTTAATTCAGCCGACTGCTTTATATACTCAAGTATTGGTTTGTAGGAATTTGATTTGGGAGCACTGGACGGCTGTACTTCCAGTACTCCCAGGTTTTACAATGGTTTTCTAACCAATGTCAGCTCGTGATGAAATCCTGTAACCCATCCATCAAATACCTACAAACCAATATTTGAATGTCAATGCGATGCTCACTGGCGACAGGCCCTATTCACGTAGGTAATTACCTGGGTTTCTAGTGGGAGGTTGTGACCAGTGGGGTACAGCAGGTCGGGCGTGAGGACAAATACTCGCCGAAGACACTGGCTAGTGGTCGCGCTATGTCTTGAATTGGCAGAAGTTGGAATTCATGGGTTATTAGGTCGGGTCCCAGTGGCTTAACGGTCTTCGAGCTCGCCCTGTAACTGGAAGGTCTTGGGTTGGAACCCTTGTGGTAGGTGTGTACTGCTAAACAGTCCCATACTACAATGAGACAGCTGGCTGTGCAGTATTCCCAGGTTTTCCAATGGTTTTCTAGCCGACGCTTTGTATACTTCGCAAGAAACGTCTTGTCAAATAGTTTCCTAATTGTATTCTACTTCTACTACGCATGCATCAATCGAAAAACAGAAGTAGTATCTAGACTCGTGACGTTATACTGGTTGAAAGTCTAGAGTCCAAACCAATGAACCAATGACGTATGAGATCCAACTACATCACCAGCGAACCAATATATTCCAAATAACATTACTGGAAATTTTCCCTACTGCATTCCACAATTTTCGCAATAGAAAGGTTAGATTTATACGCAAGCGGTCTCTGACGAAAACAGTTTAACAGTTTAAGTAATTTAGATGCTTAGTGTTCACTACGTTTTACATAAGATCAATCAATTTAGTCTATGTAGTGTCTAAAGAATGAATTACGTATTGATAAGACAACTGTTCAACAATCACTGAAATTAAGGTGCATAAGTTCATTCAAAATAATGGAATAAATTTTGGTCAGGAAATACATTCAAAGAAAATACAATAAAAAAATAATAATAATTCTGCTTACAAAAATACAAATGCAATACTGATTAGTGAAGAAACGAATAACCAAGATTCCGAAATGCTAACCGTCATATATAAGCACCATTCAGAATAATGAAAGACTGAAAAAATAAGGTCAGAAACAAAAAAAAGTATGTTAGTGACTTTATAATGCTGAAGAACAAATACACCTTTAAATTTATATTTAACATGAAAATGTTCATTACATAGAGAAAAAATTAATACTGTATGTACTAAACATTTATCAGATAATTAAAATAGGAAATTAACTCAGCCCGGTCTTTTATAAAGCCACTTATATATATACTAGACCATGAACCATACTTCCTGCAGGCGTTTGTAATACGAACTGATCGCTCAATTCAGATCTTTTAATTTAAGGACTGAGAACGAAAACTCATAAGTCATACTATTCAAATGTGTTGCATTTTTGACGTTGCTATCCTATCGGTGGCACAGTGGTTAGGACTCTCGCCGACCATGCACATGGTTCGGGGTTCGATCCCCCGCCGACGCACACCCGATATCTATGGTCGGCCTGCAAAATTTGGGCTACCGATATCCATGCTGAAAAAGCCGTACTTGTACTGAAAATACGATGTGGCATCAAGCTGTAATCAAAAATAATAAAAAAATTTTGCACTGGCAACAATTGTTCCATGTTGTTGAGTGAAAGAATTGTTGAGATGGAGACCTGTTATCCAGAACAGATTTTTATGTACTAGGGTAGAAGTCCAGTATGAATAGGTCTCACACAATAGGTGTGACTCATTGCCAACAGAATTAAAATGCAAGTGGTTGTTGAGTACCATAACATGTCCAGAGAATGAAGGCAGATGACACTATCCAGTCGCCTAGGTTAAACTAGGTGGAGAGAGAATCCTGGCTCAAAGTTGAGTGTAAAAACCAGACAGCTATATCTCCGCCGAGAAGGGAAAGAAAAAAATTTTTCTTTCAAACAACAATTAGTGTGATAGGAAATTAGGACATATGCACAAGAACAATGAAACTGTGTCTTCGGTTGAAAGCTAGTATTCAACCGAATCAATGAAATATTTACCAACGGAGTCATATAGGTATGTTAAAACTCAAAAAATAGCAACTCAGCATCCCTATCTAGAACTACAAACATCAAGCTCCACATCCGAAGTTCCTTATGTCTGAAAAAGTATTATTTGAGAGAATGCAATCTCTCCAGTAACTTTTAACTGCATCTAACTAACTAATCTGTCAACTAAATTAAAAGGTACTCACTTCTTTTATTCATGTCAAGTGCTTTCACGATAAAATTAAATTCCAGTAAGGTGTGGATTCTTCAGTTGAGGAAGCCATTGCAAACCCACTTCTACTTTCACTTTTAAAAGAATTATTAGGTACGTTCTTCGCACATCACCGATGATAATAACTCACCGCCAAATCTCGTAATATATATGAAACGAGTTTGGACGTGTGAACTAGTAGTTGAAAGCTGGGTGTACATTCAATCAGTGAGTCACAATGTCACTGAAACTACAATGTAGTATAAAGCTTTTCGTGCACCTGCAGAAACAGGGCCATCAGAATACCAGAATATACACAAGTAAAGAGGTTGCAAATTAAAAGTACAGCCAGCGGTTAGTAAGTATATCAGATTTTAAAAAATCTAAGTTTTGAAAATGCATTCTGAACTCACACATTTTTCCATTGTTAAAAAAAAAGGAAAATTAGGGAGATTGGTTATACTTACCGTAAAAGCAAACGCCTAGGACTAAATCAAATAACTCTTGATTTCCATATTCGTAGGCGAACAGAGTAGATATCGAAGATATAAGACAAATAACACTACTCCAAAACAACTGATTCATAAGTCTTCTATTCCAAAGGGGATGTCTGAAGCAGGAGAAAAAAGAAATCCATTAAAAATGTCCACTATCCTCGATATATACGGTCTTTATGAAGTAAGTATATGCTGGAGGAAAAATGGACGAAAAACGAAGTGATAAGCTATTTAATTCTAAAGTCGAAAACAACTATGACCTTAAAATTACTCTGAAACCTCGAGATACTTGCACTCGTTCAATTAAAAGACATTTTATTAAGTAGAAAGCAACTGTACCAATGAAATACACTGACGACACTTTTACGCAGCGAATAGATCAACTGTATAAAAAGAGCAAGAAAACAACTAGTATATGGAGGAATTCAAAAGAACTTTATCTAGGATATGATTGATAAAGATTTCACAGCGCTATAGAAGACCCTTGAATAACGTTTAACCTTTGAAAGTTTAGTGACACAGAATCAAAGAAATCAGTCAGCCCGACCTTTTACTATTGTAGCCTTAGGTAGACATGTAACGGGAGAAGACAAGAGACTTGGTAACGAACTTTTTCATTGAGGGAAAACACAACATATTTATACATTTTTAATCACACTTATGATAGGCTAGGTTGGCGGTTGCTGACTTCTTGAAGGTTAAACTTTGAAACTATTTCCTGGTAACAACGTAAGCTAGATCCAGACTTGAGAAATGAAAGCGCTTGCTTCTGTAGCCATTGACTGAAGGTATTGTTTTAGACTTTGGCTACTTCCTATCAATATGTATCTGCGTACTGCTGACAACTCTTGTCAGTTATTTATTTATTTATTTAAACGCAGAAAAAACTTGGTACAATATGGCACCAAGATAGATGCGCCACAGTAGCACACGCCATACACACAAATTACGAATTTGGGATTTTAGAGGAATACAATACCTACCATAGTAAAGAGTCGTTTACATGAGTGCACTAAGCACACCATACTTTAACAGAGAACGTCAAATTTTCTCCAGTCGTGCTGTTTGGACATTGTGGAAAGGGTAAGCTACAGCTCATGGTCGAAATTATTATTATTATATCACATTACATTGCTTCACAAAATCTTGTAGAGCCAATAGCACTGACTACTGTGGTTACTCATGCAGGAACGCAGTGCCAGACAATAATCACTTTGATTGGCAAGATGTGACAGTCGGGTGCCACTATCATCCCTTTGTGGACCTCTTATTAGATGTATTACAACTCCCTATGATTCTTTTTTTGAAGTAATCCACTAGAGGTAAGTTGAAACACTAGGTGTTCGGCTTAAGCAACTGAAAATTCATGATTCATGTCTAAGAAATTTTTGCGAAACAAATTTTCTTCCTTTAACTCTAACTCTTTAATTTTTGGCAACATTTGATTTATTTTATGTCTTGAGGTCAGTCTCGTTAGTCAGTAACGCATTTTGCATTTCATCCCAACACCTTACTTTCACTGGTTGGGCACTTTAAGTACTATAAACTGAATATGCAAATATTGATAATGGATTTGACTCGTGTCTAGAAAATGAGATCATTCTTACCTTTGACGCTTTATCTCCAGTGAACCAAAATATATATCAAAATTGTGATAAAACTATTGAGTTTTATTATTTAGGTTGTATGAAGTTTATAAGCTGCCGACGGACTGGACCCATTTTATCCTACTCCATAAAAATGTGATTTATAGTCTTACTAGTTCGCCAAGTAGCTAGCCAGAAATCGGGTGGTGTTCACTGATACAGCTCTCTGAGCTGAGTCAAACTGATGGACTCGATCCTAAACGAGGCAAACGGAAGCCTGGCATTTAGATCACTTCGATCTGGCTATCAAGCACCATTGGTTAATTGTGAATAGTAAACCACTACTCATCCCAGTCAATCAGTAGTCTTTAGTGCTATGCATCCATTGGTGTTGTTAACGCTTTGTTTGCAAGCATAAAAGGGTAATTCGTATATGAGAGACAATCAGTTTTAATTAAAAAGAAATATACAACTATTAAAATTCTGTCAACTAAGAACACAACAAGCATTATGGGTTTATTGGAATTCGTTCTTTTTCGTGTTTAAAAATTCTGCGCACATGCTACTTTAAAATGATGTCAATATCAGATTAAAACAAGCTGACTTAGTTCAGGGATGAGATAAAACTAGCCAAGAACATGTACAATTTTTTAAGCTAACACAGCATAACATCAAGTTGATCAATAAACAAAACAATTCAACTAATGCTAATGATAAAGTATGATTAGAGTTCATGGTGGTATGAAATCTGATATAGTTTCGAGTAATTAATTAATATATAAGATAAAAATGAGAGATATGCATGAAGAGATGGCAGTAAAAAGATGTATAAAAACCATAATTCAGAGTATATATTCAGTTACAGCAATTTGGAAAACATTGGAATAAGAATGATTTTTAAAAAGGATATGCAAAGTAACAAATAATACAGGAGAGCAAAGGATATAAATAGTTATTACATCTGTGGGAAAATAAAAGACACTAAGATAATTCAAGGATAACCATGAAATCATTTTGTGCAAACACGTTAGGTCTCACTCGACGGACTAGCACCATTTCTGTATTAGGCATAATCTATTATTACTCGGAAAGCTGTGTTTGAGTCGACAGTATGGCCGGAGATATTTTACCACTGATACTGTTAGGTAATTTTGCATTTCTAAATGTGATAACTTTAACAAGGGACCTCTCCGTTCTTTCGACCCACCAGTAAATAGAGAGATACATTAAAAGATAAATTTAAGACAGCTAGCACTCAGTTCAGTTTTTCTGAACATGTTCTTCCGTTGATTTATCAGCAGGATAAGCTGGAGTGAAATGCATCCACATTAGAGAAGTATCATCTTACGAACTCAATTCACATCCTTTGGACAGCAATCCAACTAACATGTTCCTTTCAACACAGCTGTTCAGATCAATTCTTTATTCAAGGCACTGGTTAATAAGAATTACTCATTCTACAATCCTCAATATAACTAAACTCTTTCTCAACTTGTCTAGGTGAACTAACTGCCTGCTTTCATAATAATATAACTGATGTCTAATCCGTGCAATCTTAATTGTGAATTCTTTTTACACTTTCTACCTTGTTCGTATGAGAATTGCAACCATAACTTGTTCATCTTTATACAGCTATGTCTAAGAATGTCATTCTGTTTGCATCTATACTATTCACTACCTTCTAGCTCTGAAACTGTATGTGAAAAAAGCGAAGAGGTGGTCAGCCTATGACATATCGTCGTGGGATGAATATTTGTGTTGGGTTAGCGCACTTGTTGAGGCATCACAAGGACTTGGCACAGTTGAAAAGATAATGCAGTTGATTGCCTCGAAATGTTATCAGATATGGCTCAAAATCAGTGGTGGATATGTCGTAGTTGCCTTTTTTCTTCTTTTTTTGAAAGTAATCCTTACAAACGCTTTGTTTCATTTCTGTTGTCCTTCAACTATCTTTTTCTTTTGCTTATACTGGTGCGTTTTATTATTTTGTGTGGCAAATCTCTTGGTGTCCATACTGTATCAACTTTGAGTTTTAACTAAAATCAAATAGTGAGTTGTTGAAAAAGACTGCTGACTACAACAACTAATGTAGTCTTATGTATATGCCACTCTGGGATAATCTATGAAACCTGTATAGATCGCGGATTAGTAGTCTTAAAAATGAAGACTGGTCTTCACCTTTTAGTCATAAGGAGATCAGTTTGACTGACGAAGTATGTAAGGTCTTGGGGTCCACAGTAATGTGACGGACTATGTGAGGCTCTGAAAAACCAACTCGTAAAAACCATGTGAGTTCTAGGAAAGGAAAAGAGTATATTGATTGCATTTCCACCTTTCAACAGGTTTCCGCGTCTAACACTTAATAAAATTCTTGACCTGAAGGAGGTATTTGTCTCCATCGATCGAAAGGCATTATGGTGATATCTGGCTATGAAGAGCCTACCGAGAGAATTTACTATACTAGTCAATGCTTTCTACTCAAACTAGATTAGCCATTTATGGAGCATATGGAGAGTTATCATCCAAAATATAGATAATTACTGACATTCGTCAGGTATGCTTAATGTTATAGTTCTCATGATATGATTCTAGACGTATTGACAGCCGCCTAAGAGACTGGATTGCAACAAATTAAATGCTTGTTGATTCAGAGTATGTAGATGAGACGCTAACAAAATGCAGTCTGCTTAACACTTTGAGCAATAACCTGTGTATTTTTGGAATACTGTTTGCTTCTGTCAAATGTCATGCAGTACTGCAAGATTAGTCTGCATCAACTCCTAGTCTAAACGCAAAGAGCTAAATGGTTGGATTCGTTGGCCACTTCACCTATTTTTATAGTTGCATAAGTCTATTACACTAAATGATGAATTTTCGATATGGACACAAAAGGCCTGTTTCACGCAGATGACACATTTTGCTGGTTTAGTTTTGTTAGGACTCAGTTATCTGGAGCAGCGTTTTTATATACCGAGTTGGTGATAATACGTAATCGCCCAAGTTGTAGAAAGTGCAGCAATATTTCAATTTGGAACCAGGATGCACAGGCTGACCAACAGCGGATGTGTGTGTACTAAGCAGAAGTCGTTTGTTTGACTTTACAGTTGAGATAGGGCTGCTGATCACAGGAGTTCTTCTTCAGTTGTATGCATTAGATGGTAAGGCACGGTAAGTAATAATGAGATTAGGCATAGAGTTGTAGGCAGGGAGAGTGATTCAGTTGATGAGATTGCGAAGCAGATCCACTAAGAGAAATTCCAAATTATCACAATTGGCTTATTAGGGATTAATAGGTGGTTAAGCCAAAACGTTACTCAACAACCATTTGCATTTACATACATTTGGTGATGAGTTAAATTTTGCAGAGGTTAATGCTGCCATCTTGCCGCTCATCTCTCGGAAAGTGGAGCAGGATGTGAACTTGTGAACCAGTGACTGGAAGTTACACAAATGAAACAACAATCCCCAGCTCCACCAACATATAGAGTTATTGAATATTTATCTGCCCTACATATGTAAGGGTAGATTGCCAAAATGGGGTTCCCCGGATGCTAAACATCAACAGTTAGAGACTCTTGGTGATATTGTTTCAAAGTGGTTCCCGGTAGCGCAGATGTGTTCCCCGATTGTTACTGTCCATATTTTGAAAAATATACTGATCATTATTTGTTTTATTCTTTCTTCCAGACATCATCATTGACTGTAATTTTATCATATTTATTTTCCCTACCTTTGTACTTCTTTAGAGTGAAACATCCTGAACTGATGTACCTTTTTTAAAAGCTCTACTTTGTTAATTTACTTAGTCAGTCATCAAAATATCAAAACAACGATGGTCAAATATCTGAAGAATTCGTACTTCCACTACCCGAAGGTGGAAATATTTTGCGGCTGTAAAGTAAAACAGAGTGGATTGAAAAGCATTTAGTACAAGCTGAGCGAAGTTCCCATATCCAACAACCACGCGTCATGACAGGTTCGAGTCCGTAGACGGATAAAATATCCTGAGTCGAACTATTTGATTCTCTGTAGTTAGACAGTGTATTGATAAGGATCAACAGTTTACATTGGGGGTTATCACTTACGTTTTTCAGAACACTCTGTTGGCATCTTCGCTCAACAAAAATATATATGGTCAGAGCAAACTATAATATTTTACTAAATCGCAAATAACACTACTAAGATCAAACGATTGTTATACCAACAGCCTGTATGCTTATGCATTTGACAGAGAGTAGTTACAACTACTCACAGCTTGATTTTAAGAAATATGAGAGGTTCCGTCTAACTTTGCAATAACTAAACATTAGTGAAATAATGCATCGATCAAGACAGCTCTAAAGAATCAGAGGAATCAGCACAATCGAGTGATAAAACAAAAAACAACACATTTATTAGTATTAAACTAAAAACTCACTGAGAAATCCTCAAGGTTTTTGAAAGTTTATTCCAATATAAAACGATCATTAGGAATAATAATATGAGGGAGATACACTAAAAAAGAAATAAAATAGATTATTACGCAATGAGTAAAGTACCGTCTGCATGCAAGATACATACGTTATATTAAAAATCTCGAAACGTGTTGTAAGATGCGGATTGGAAAGGAGAAAACGAGAACATAGATAACTGTAAGTTTGGAAATACCATAAGTCAGGTTGATAGCCGAATTATCCATCAGGTCTCACTCTGCCTTGTAACGATACAGGCTACTGTTCAACTGTCACGTGAATGGAGTTACAAAACTGTCTGTCTTCGTTTCGACTTAAATTCTTATCGATATTACACTAAGATCGGTCCACTAAAGCAATTTTGTCTCACAATCTAATCGACGACTTTGTATATATAGGAAAGATATTTATACCCTGAATACAAATATGACCACTTACATCTCGTGCATAAATCTATGAATTATACTACGAATCTGGAAAGTAGTAGTCTGTAGTCTCATATTAATTTGTTTACTGGATATATCATACAGTGAAACGATATTTTTTATTGGATGACGTTTCGAGAACAATTTACTTTTCAAAATCATATCGACTGTAACTACACACACACAATTTTGAAACCTGAGTTTTACAGTCCGCTTTCCTCAGTCCTGTTTGTCGTAAGAGTGGAGAAATTTTTTTGATGACAACTTCATTCCACACCGTATTTTTTGGTACAGGTATGGAATTTTCAGCATGTGATATCGGTAGCCCAAATTTAGCAGGCCGACCATAGATATGAGGTGTGCGTCCTAACCACTGTGCCACCGATATTCTGGACAGGTTTTGAGTGATTCCTATTGCATGTATTCACAGTTGGTTCAATAAATATAAAGCTGCAGTTTTAATTCTTTGCAAGTAGATAAAATAATGAACTAGTTGTTTTTTTCTATTAAAACTAAACACACATTGTCATGATAGACCAATGTATAAAGCTTACCTTTAAAACATATTGTTTTTGAATAGTTTGATGATGCAATCGTATGTATGTCACAGATATCAGGATAAAAAAGAAGAGGAAATGCACAAAAAATGTCGCCAGATAATCAGGCGTGTTGAATAATACGCCTAGAAAATCTGTGTGAAACATCAACAGAATAATTCCACTAACCACAGGAATCACATTGAAAATCCGCTTATAAAAGCTGTCTGTAAAATGAAATAAAATAATAATAACAATAATCACATATGTGCAGTATAACGAACAATGCATTGTTCACTAGTATGTAATCGATATAGCTCTCAAGTACTAATTGAAATTTATGCATCAAGTTTAAAATGTGGTCAACAAAGCAGAACATGACACTGGGATTCACTGAAAACTGATACACTCGACTGGTAAGAACCCTTGAATCAAAGTATCCTTCTATAAGGCATTTCTACAATCTTAGATAAAGGAATGTTTTTCCTGTGATATTTAGAACTGTAGCGCCGAAATCGGAGGTTTGAGAATACATGAAACAACGCATTTACTGAGAAATTAGAGTGAAATAAACAAAATAATTTTCATCGTAAGCTGCAGTATACAAATTCTAAACATGAAGTACAAATGACATTTGGATGGTTTGAAAATAGACCGTTTATCAATTGCTGTAGGAAACTGACGCCTGCACAATACTACATTTATGCCCTGGAAAGTGCTAAAAACGCTGAGTCATTTGCATAATATTAGGAATGAAATAGTTTAGAACAGAAAACAACACAATATTTCTTATTTCCTGATGCGGCTGAAGGCAAATACCAATGAGACAAAAGCTACGACATCCACGAGGTAAACGAAAAATAACGACAACGAAGGTTGCGAACTTATGGAAAAAATGAATGACGAGTCTGGGATTTTGGAAAATCAGAAATGAATATATCAGCACAATTATATTTTATTTTGAACCACGTAAGCTTAAGTCCTTAGACGAAAGCAACAGCATCTAATAAATTGTCTGTTTGAACACTACATATGCGTAAGAGAGAATAAAAGAAGTAGTTCACACGGTAATATGCTGACGAATGTCTTTACAAATGTAGTGCAGCGTATTTCCTCAAATGTTCACAAATTTCAACACTCGGTAAAGTAACACTTTCACCTGAGATGTAATAAACGAACCAAGGTAATTTTGATTGTTGGTAGCTAACAAAACACATATGCTATTTATTCTGATGAAATCATGTAAAATATTATTAGACTCACAAATGACACATACTTTTAGGCGTAAACACATTTCGGATATGAAGTTGTGATAATAACACATTCGTTGTTGTGATTAGAAACAGAATTTCTGCCTAAACAAATGTGCGAGAAAAGAAATACGAAGAGGTTATAAAGTGGCACAGTTATTTCAGATTTATGTAAAGGGCTATTTTATATTAAAACAAGACATTATTAGTTTATCGTATATTCATTCCCTGCAGACAGAAGCACTTTGTGACTCACCAATAACAAAATGCGCAGGAAAATAACATTACACAATTAAAAAACCTTTGCAAATCGCCCGTGTTACTCGCTATTAGCAAGTAGTATGTTTTAAATTCGAAAATTATGATGACAGATATTGTAGTCAGTATAGACCGCCGGAGATTACAAATCGCGGGGCATTTACAAAGATTCTTCATGCATTTTTATCATAATGTTATTTCATTCTGTATTATGGCTCGGAGTTCGGCTTAGAAAGCAAGTCGACAAAAAAAGTTTACCTTCAATTAGGTTTTCTCATCAGCGGTTTTACATAAAGACAGGTTTTCAAACAACACTACCAAATTTCTGAAACAAAATTCTGTATAGACGGGCAAATGGTAGGGAAGAAATGATTAACGACTTCATTATAATGGACATACAGTAAAGGCCATCATAGTCTTACTGAAACAGGACGTTTGTTCAGATGAACTTCGTACCCTGGTTACCTACACAAATTAGCGTCGGTAAACTATACACAGATGACCACCCCCTTTTCCTACGAAAATTACAAGCAGCTATTAGAAAGAATAAGGAAAACCGAAAATTGACGGAATTCTAAAAATAAATAACTCTCTGAGGGATTTTATCCACAAAACAAAGGGAAACATTAAACGTGGCAGAAAAAGTATTTTAATATTAGGGATCACAGAAGTAGTTTTATACAGGTTAAACACACCAGACGAGATTAAATGAGTATTCACCAACGGTGAAATCAAACTACACTTTAGAATATGAGATGCTACAAGACAATCTTCTTCATACGGGAGACGAAATCACAAAGGATTCATAACCTGTGTGCAAAGTAAAGTACTCAGACTGTGATGCGACATTATTATTATTGTTTCCTTTAATTCCTAGAGAAACATAGGGCTTCAGCCGTGCGTCTCCATTGCGTTCGGTTCTCTGCTAGAGTCTTCACCTGGCTCCAAGTCTGCCCACACGCTTTCATCTCCTCTTCACATGACCCCCTCCAAGACACCCTCGCACTGACGACCAACTCGCCGCTTCCCTTTCGGGTTCCACTCGAGCAATGGCTTGTCTAGTGATGTCACTTGATGGTTTCCTAAGAGTATGGCCAGTCAATCCACCTCCATTTCTTCCTGCCTATTTGTTTCACAATCGGTTCCTGGTTGGTTCGCTCCCAGAGATCTCTGTTGCAGATTTTTTCTGGCCATCTGATCTTGAGTATTGAGCGAAGACAACTGTTGATGAAGGTCTGTAGTTTGTTTGAGATGCTCTTTATGACGCGCAGTGCAAGTCTCTGATCCGTATAGTAGCAGTGACTTCGCATTGGAGTTGAAAATCCGGATCTCATTTTTCATGCTGTGTTGTTGACCTCCACACAGACTCGAGAGTAATGAAAACTTGTCTCGCTTTTCGGATTCTTGCTCTGATATCCTCGCAGGTCCGCCTGTAGTTGAAACGATGCTTCTCAGGTAGGTAAAGGAGGTTGTTCCTTTCAGATTCCTCCCATTTATGCTGATTTTTGTCTGTTGTTGCTGCTCTTGCTGTTGGCCAGGAATCTTCATCACCTCTGTTTTCTCTATGTTCACCTGAAGGCCTATCTTCTCTGGATGCCTCTTCTGCCAACTTGTTGCTTTTCATTTGTATATCTTCGCATTTGTGGGAAATCAGACATATATCATCCGCGAAGTCCAGATCCTGCAAGTTTTTTGTGTGAGTCCATTTTATGCCTGTTTCCTCATTACCCGCTGTTTGGTGATGCGACATACATTAGGTAAAATTCTCAATATATCAAATTAAGAAGAGCAACTATTTGACCGCTGACAGATCGAATAGTACTTGAAAAGCTTGGAATATCCTACGTTATAGATTCACACTGTATTATCAAGCCAGAAGATTGACACTGAAAACAGTCAGAATACTTTTAAGATCACACAACAGAAGAACGTCGCATAAAATCAAATGCAAATTGTTTGAGTAAGAATGAGAGAATAAAATACATTTCAACCTGGTTCCAATATCCTACATCCACAAACTGACACTGTCAATACATAAGTACTTACCATTACACAGGCACATCGCTTTTATGATTCAAACATTTTAGTAGGTAGGTTGACTTTGTAATTTCTGGTTTACTTTTAAAACTGGTTAAGGTGTTGGCGTTAAACACAGAAACGTCAACAAAATCAACGCCGTCTCGCTTTTCATTCAAAAATCTCTAACAGCAATAAACATTATATAACTAATACCCTATTTTCAAACCCTTAAATCTGAACCTGATTTGAAAATCGAAAAACCATTATTTCATTTATTCAGCTCATTTATTAGTTTTGTTTTATCACCTTCAAATGCAATACAATTAATTAATGTTATGTAATTAATTTCAAAAAATTCGTCATTCCACCAAATCAATCATACGCCTGTTCTCCTCGATTAATCATTTTACAACGTACAAGACTTGTTTGCGAAATTACTTCTACACTCCACTTGCTGCCTTAAGTTTCTAGGTCAATTATCACACCTTTGGCATCTTAGGACAGATATTCTTCTTATTATTCATCGCTTTGAAGAAGGATAGCTCAAATGTTCACAGTTAGTATTTCCACCGAACACAGTGCTATAATTCGAATAAGAAATCTCCAAATAAACAGTTGTAAATTAAACTGATACAAGACTAAATAATATAAGCGAGGGATAAAAAGAGAAATATGAAGACATTTAAAGAATTGTCCCAGTTCCAATAGCTTCATATTACTGTACCTAGAAATAGCTTCTATGTATTGATAATGTCCCTGAATTAAATGTACAGATTATCCAGCAAACAACTTAGTACCATTTAATACTCGGGTTGTGACTGTAATAGCTCTCATATATTTGTAATTCAGCTTGAAGATACAGTAACAGCTAACATGTAACAAGAGAAAAATCGTACAGCGGAGTGAGGTGAATTCAATAAAAAGAGGACAATAAGTGAAAACAGCTGCACTGAACTATTGGTTTGTCTGATTTCTGAGCACCTCTTTCTGATAGTCGGCATTTTCACATGAAAATGAACTTCAAGCAAAGAAGATATGCATTGATTTTTATTCTTTTATTGATTCTGCAGTCATTTCAAAGAGGGATATAAGGAAAACCAATACATTCAGAAACTATTTTCCTGGAAGAATGGAATTCTGATAAATGAGTTATTTTTACTCAGTATAATACAACTCATCAGTCCGCATAGTTGTAACCCATATCTACTGAGTACCGTCTAATAACTATCTAGTTCTCATTAGTGAAACAGAATCACAACAAACTCAAAATTTTTTTTTCAAGCAGTAAACTATATAAATGTTCTTCTTTAAGGCAAACGGGCCAATTGTAACTTTGTAGCTGAAATGCAGATAGATTCTGGGATGTGTAAGATGATTTATTCCGCTGGCTACTCCAAAGACCAAAGTTTAACAGCAGATTTTCATAATGAAGACGTCAAGAGTTTGCCAAAAGTCATAAGTTACAATAGTAGAATAAAATACGTGTTCATTGACCAAAAAAGTGTTACTTATGCATTATGTGCCTATTTAAGATACTTTTATGGTATTACTTTCGCTAGTGGACAAACAACATGCCGAAATTGTTTTCCTGAAATAATATATCAGCTTTCAAAGAATCTAAATACAATAAAAATGCCACAGTTACGAAACGCATCTTTTAATCAATAGAAATGTTTGACAAGAAATCTCCAGACACTTATGAGGGTATAGAAAGGCTACTCGAAATAAGAGGATCGATGCTGGTTTAGCTTACCAAGGATTTTAACAATGGCTCTTCACCACCGGCAAAGTAATAGACGTAATTTAAAGCAGGAAAGAGAATTAGTAGGATACCAGTGCATATGTCTATGATTGAATTCCAAAGACTTTCAAGATGCTCTTGTGGCTTATATCTGCAGAAAAGCCATAGGGTAGGCACACTTTAAAGTCAAAAGATACAGTAATTATTTCTTAAAAAATTACCCTATAACACACGTCAGTAAAGACATATGTTTCTTCCAATGGCCGAATCCCAACAACGTGATCAGCATACAACTACTTGTTGGCAAACTGCTGAAAGTTGGAATTTCGAGAATCTATTAGGGAACTAATGATACGAAACCACAACTTACTTCATGTTCAATATTAACCAGAGAAAACTCCATCAATGACCATAACAAATAATGACATAAAAAGGTATTGACAAGTAAAATATACAATATGTTGACTGGTGCATGCCTAGAAAAATTATTAATTAGGATAAAATGCAACTACCATGATGCTGGTAAAAGAATTCGCAGCGCCATTATTTCAGACGCCAATACTGTACCCATTGTGAAGACAAGCAATCTTCAAAATTTTGGATTAAAGAAAAAAAGTACTCACAAACTATTGGTGCTAACCCTCGAAAACACTCTGCATAATACATGGTGCAAGCACAATAAAATAAAAAATCTGAAAAAACGATTTGATGAAATAAATAATCCTACTCATCTCCAACATGAACACCGATAAGAGCAGCTGCAGGAGCAACATACAGCATAACTGGAAACCCATTCACATTCTTCATCAGGATCTGTAAGTTAATTGCAAAATATTTTACACTGGAGAGCATTCCAATTAACATACTGATACTATCAAGAAATTCAGCACAAAAGTGAGTACAATATGGAGTAGCTACAAAATTATCAATCAGAAGTATAGTTGTGGTGAATGATGAGTTCTGTTACGTGAAGAATGTTAAAATACTAACTTATATCCAAAGTAGGTACATGGGTCATTTAGTGCGCCATACACACACCTCGATGAAGTGTCAGGAACCAATCGATGATACAATGAGTTCGAGCCTGTAAGAACATAATCACTCACTGCGGAATGCAGGCACATTCGAATGAACAGTCCCGAATGAGACGAAATGCACATTCTGGATTCCACTGCTAGTCATCATCCACCAATCAATGATACAGTGAGTTACAGAATTACCATTATACAAAATTTGCAGGGGTCCCATTGCAAACCGAAGACCAGGAACCTTCAACTCACAATCAAGAAGACAGCACAAAGAAATGAAATCAGCTTACACTAGCTCGTAGAAAAATGATATTGGAACTGTTACAAGGAAAGGATAACGTTTTATAACATTCACATGAAGCATTTTAAAACACTGTCTATTCAACTGAGCTTTTTAGACCTTCCTACTTTTTAAAGTTCAGATTGTGTAAACGACTTAACGCTGCATCCGTCACCACCTAAGCAATATTCAAAGTTTCAACCACTTCGTTTTTCATAAATCCAACTGCTAGAATATATCTACTGATAAATTATGGAATCCTAGTCTTTTACATAAATATTAAAAGCGGTAGTCATCACAAGCATAACTTGAAGTTTAAAATAATATTTTCTGCCTAGTTAACTAACGTTTCACAGCACTCAAGAATAGTAACAGAATACTGCACATTTGCGTGAGTGTCAATTTAACTTCTATCAGCCGATAATCATTACAAGCGCAACCAGTCAAATCTCAATTAGTGACTCTAAACAATAGCAGGCCAAAACGAAACTACCTAGTGAATGGATTGATGACCTTGACGAATTTATGTACTGAAAGCGGTTTAACCTGACATGAGGGCTACTGTGAGACATTAGGGGTTCTTTTTGTAACATATACATGAGTATTATGCTATGTAGCCTTCTTTTAACATTGCATTACTCGTATAAAGAGATTATACTTCACTTCTGACGCATCTGATTCGTCGCTAGAGGTAGTTTTGCAATGGACTGCTATAGTTTGGAGTCACCTTACAGTGGTTCTCTAACCAATGTCAGCTCATGATGAAATCAACAAAATCCCTACAAAATAGTACTTAAAATACAACAGTTGCACCATTTTCTTTCGACTCCAAAAGCCGTTGCTGAGCATTCTTTAGTGTATCAGTTACCAAGTGTGTCAATGCTAATACGATTTACTGACAGTTTAGCATTCAAAGCCTGCTCTTATTAGGAACTTCACAAGATGATAATAGGATTCTTTAATACTGGTCTTCAGTATAGGACAGATTTCATGGTACATTTTTAGGACTTATGAGAACGAAAGCAAACTAACTGAAACTCATTAGTCACATTTAAGGCTGAGCAACAAAATTAAACATCCATTATTACATTTTTGTTAACTCTCAGTGTATATCCACAGTGAAATGATATTTACTAATTAAAGCAGGAAATAACAAGCTAATAATTCACAAACTATGGGAAAAGCACATTCGCGAATTATTACCGTGGGTAAAATTTATACTGAACTTTCTCTCCTTTCGCGTTACAACGCTTAGTTTTGTAACATGCGGGAAACTGAAGGCTGTACAATGTCCATTACTTAGTGACTGTGAAAATAAGTCACTAACTTCTTCCTTTGAAATCTGACACAGAAGACTGTAAAAGCAATGAACAAAGATCATACAAATCCAATATCGTTTTTACGAGCTAGTATAAACCAATTTGATTTCTTTGTGCTCGCCTCTTTATCGTGAGGTATACGTTCCTGATCTTCGGTGAACTTCTGCGTAGCTCGTCCCGCCACTCAACTGCCGTAGCTTTGGTTGACTCCAAAAGGAGTAGTGCAGGGATTAATTATATGTGGTTTGTAGAATGAGGTGTGTTAAGACTGTTACTACTGTGAATGGAGTTGATCCTTTCACCAGTTGGTCCTTCGGTATCGTCGTCAATAGAAAAGAGATAATAATAATAGATATAATTAGTGAAGGTATTCAGACTAACAGACAGAAAAAGAATAAGAAAACGTAACAACAGTCAGTCAACCTATATATATATATATACCAGTAATAATGATGATAATAATAATAGGTGTAGTTAAAGCTGTCAGGAGAGTAAGACGGAAGAGAATGTAAAGAAGTAAAACGACCAGTTTAATTGTCTACCTTTGAATGGTGTATGCGATTTTAAGGGGATAGGCCATTTGGATGCAGTCCTTGTGTCGCTGCATGGTTGTCCATCCTTCGCTTAAAGGCGTCCACAGATGGTGCCATAGCTACATCTGCCGATAAGGAATTCCAGGGACGGCAAACCCGCAGGGAAAAGAAGTGGGAGCGCACCCGGGTCCTTGCCCTCTGATGAGCTATCCTTCTAGGATTTCCACGAGGGAGCCTACACCTACTCAATGGCAGAACACCTTTGTTTGGGTGATTCTGATCATTTGTTATTTTGTAGGCAGTAATTAAATCCCCCCTAAGACGACGGTAACTAAGTGTGAATAGGCCTGATTTCTTCAGCCTTTCATCATATGGTTTGTTTCGGAGACCAACCACTCCTTTTGTTGCCCGTCGTTGGACTCTTTCCAAGAGGTTGGCGTCTCTTCTAAGCGGTGGGGGTGCAATAATATTATGCACTTCAAGATGCGGTCTGACGTATGTTTTATACAACCTTAGAAAGAGCTCAGGAGTGAGTGCACCTAATTGTCTATGTGTAAAGTGTATGACCGCATATGCCCTCTCTACGTCCCCCGTGTAATTTACGCTTGTGTCCATTTTCTCCGTTAGAACTAGACCTAGGTCACGTTCCGACGTTGAGCAGGACAAGCTTCCATTGCACAGGGTGTAACTTGCACTCTGCAGTCTACAGGTGCGTAACTTCACCACTTTGCACTTTTTTAGGTTGAAAGTCATGCCACTGGCCACCGCCCAGTCTTCCAGAAGGATTAGATCTTCCTGCAGCCTATCTGAGTCCTCCGGACACTTTACCGCCCAATAAATAACAAGCAACAAGTTGTATTCCGATTTGAATATTCGTCCATATGTCGATCATGATGACAAATCAATCACAACCTATACAGCGTCAATAAATCTGATATCTATGAAATGACGAAATATGCTGATAGCTGCATCTCAATACAATGACTCATCGTCAAATTCTGCTCCTGCATGCCTCTTTCGACATTTTGTATGGATTGGTTCGCAGTTACTCAGGTTCCAGACCGAAAAGAATAAAATTCACCAGTTGCTGAATTATAATTACTTCTCTGCATGTTTAACTGGATACTAACTGCTGTGGTGAGCCGTTTGCAGTTTATATTGCTTAAAACATCGTTTACGGTAAACTGAGTAACGTTTTATAAGCCATTTTTATACTTTTGTGACTAGCCCACCATATCGACCGAATGTACGTAACACTCAGTTGTTTCGCTCATGTTCAACAATTCAACAATAATTGTGCTAGATATGCCATATAACTGTTTAACTTATGCATAGTGTACTTACGGTCAATATTTCATTATCTTAACTTGTATATATATTTTGTGTTAGTGGAAAATTTTAAACATGTTTACTCCATGTGTGCATTATTACCATATTGTTGATGCCTGTCAACTGGAGTCCCTCATGTGCATAAAGTGGGAATATATTATTGTAAGACGCATTTTATTGTTTTATGAGGGAATTGACTTCAAGCTTTATTTATTTTCCCAAGTGTATGTAATCCATCCAACGCATACTTGGGTTTTTTTTTGTTAATGCGAAGTCAATATCTCTATAGTTGTTGGTGTGTTCCATTGAATCACCAGTTATCCGATTTTCCCCACAAACTAAAGATAAAATGACAGCAACCATGTTATTTAACCGTAAATCATGTAATTTAAATATGTAACTTAAATAATTCTTATCCATTCCTATAGAACTTGTTTTTCCTATATTTGTATGAACAAATATGTACCCTATTATATTATCATTACTAACTATATTTACTAATCGTATGTGTAATTTATCGAAGTGATGATGCCTGTAAACTGGTGTCCCTCATGTAAAAAATGAGAATATACTATTATTATTATTTCTTTACGTCGTCAGCGTATGGAAGAGTCGGGCAGCTTAGACGGCATGGTAGATCATTGATAAAAATCAAGAACATCAGTGGTCCCAGGATAGAACTCTGCGACACTCCTGATGACGAGCTGTGCCAAGATGATCGGACTCGATTGACCTTGGTGCAAAATTGCCTTTCAGTTAGGTAGTCCTTCAACCATGACAGAAGTGGTTTACCTAAACCTAACTGGCTTATTTTGTGTAGGAGAAGGTCCTGGTGAACATTGTCAAATGCCTTCTCAAAGTCTAGAAAGATCACATGGACTGGAACATTCATATCCCAGCATGATGTCCAGTCGTCCCAAGCTGATAATAAGTTAGTGACGCAGGATATCTCTTTCCAGCAACCGTGCTGGGCTTCATGGAGTATTTTAGACCTATCGAGATATTCCCAGATGTGATCATCAATAATACTTTCCAGTACTTTTGATACCACTGGGAGTAGATCTACTGGTCTATAACTGGTGGGATTTTGCCTATCCCCACCCCTGAAGATCGGAGAAAGGATGCTTCTTTTCCATTCCTTTGACACTTTCCCAGATTCCATGGAGTGTTGGAATAAGTCGCATAAAGGCCTACAGAGAGCTTCGACGCACTGTTTCAGAACAGATGGTCTGATGTCATCACAACCTGGGGACTTCCCAGGTATGAGTCGCTGCAGCTTTCTCAGTACTATTGCAGGGTTTATTTGGAGGGTGGCTATTTGGTCTTCCTCCTGTGAAATAGTGATGCCACCATTTTGGTCCGTAACGGTAATACCCACATTGCTGTTTAGCTGTTTGGCGAAGGCTAAACTGATTGTTTCAGCCATCTCCAGACTAGTGAGATATTGACCGTTTTGGCCTACTAAGGCGCATGCCCCCTGGTTGGTTGGTTTTCTTTCCGACATGAATCGGTACAAGTTCTTGGGGTTTGCCAGGAGTTTTCTAGCAAGGTTAGCCTGGAATGACCTCCTGTCCCTCCTGACTCTTGCATTGCACCAGTTCCTGAGTTCCAGGCATACATCATGGGCAATCTGACTCTTAGATACGCGTCACGTAAACCAAGCCTTCCGCTTGCAGAATACTTGCGTACCTCTCTTTAACCATGATGACTTTCTTTTGGGCTGTGTTGTGACTAAAGGGACGGTATCCGAGATTACTGTATGAATAATCTTTTTTACCGCTTCCCAGTGTTCATCCACAGACAGCTCATCCCATGCTAAGGGCCAGTCTGCGTCGGTCAAGAGCCTCCGCATTTCAGCATAGTCAGCCTTGCTGTGACACAGACATGGTTGCGTAGCGTCCCACTGCAAAGGTTCACGAAGAACGAGGTCAAAACCTATGACTGCATGGTCACTACTTCCTAGAGGAGTCATGATCTGGACCTTTTCGACAAGTAGTTGGTCACTAGTTAGAATGTAGTCTAGTTTTGATGACTTTCCACTAGGGCGCCACCTAGTGTCGTCTCCAACGTTCTCAGTCAGTCCCATGTTCCGAATAGCTTGCAGTAGATTTCGGCCGAATTTTCCCCTAGCATACCCCGAGCCAAGGTTCAGTGATGGGGCATTGAAATCTCCAGCAATGGTGATTTGGTCATAGCCCAAGTCTCGTATCCCTGTGATATTGCTGAGTTGTAGCTGATTGTGCTCTGCCCCACAGGTGGGAGAACGGTAGGTGCCACCAAGTAAATGCTTGGTGTGGCCTAGGGTGAAATGACACCATATGGAGTCTGGGAGTTCAATACGTGGTGTGTCCGTTGCACGCACACATTTAAGTTGCCTGTCAAAGTATATAGCAACTCCCCCTCCTTCCTTATTATCCCTGTCTCTCCTGACCAGAACCATATCACCTATACTGATTTCATTATCGGCGATAGTGGGGGTTAGCCATGTTTCGGTGAGAATGATCATTTACAGTTGTAGGTGTCATTGGAGATTTCGGAGTTCACCCATTTTTCCTCTCAGCCCCCTTACATTGCTATATAGACAGCTGACAGTGAGTCTCACAACCTCAGTGTGTTGTGGGGTAGTTGACGTGAAGCTGTCTGCTGGTAGGGGACTTAATGTTGGGACTAGTTGGCCAGTTCCGATGGAACCGGCCCGTTGTGGTTTTTCCCATGGATTTAGGCAGGACACTTGGGTGACACAGACTGTTATTCTCATAACTGCATCGCTCTAGAGTCACTGAAGCTTGGGGATGTATTAAAGCCTCCGTTTGCTGCCTCCTTATGGTTCGAGGTCTGCTTTTGCAGCATCGGATGTGTCCTCCCAATTTCACCTTGATCTCATACCACCGTTGAAGTGCTATGACCAACTGCTCCGGGGAGTTGAATGTGACACTTAGCAGCTTTGGGGAGCTAATCAGTGTGAGATGAGCGGGGCGAGGTAGTCGGTAAACGGAGATGGCTCCAGAAGCGCCAAGGGCCATGTGAGATGACAGCCATCTCCACTGCTGTACGTCATGCATGTGTTTTTCACAGGCAGTGCCCGTTTCCACCTCCGGAACACCGTGCACTACCATAGAGGTAGAAGGCAAAAGTTCCGGTGACTCCCTCGCCATTTGTCTGACAGCCCATGGTCTGTCTTGTCTCACCCTAATGTTCGAGCTTCTGTCGATGGCTAGTACCTGAGCCATCAGTAGTACCTTTTCGGCCTCTTCGGCAGAGTTCAGTGTAACCCGTAATGGGGGTGGCTTACCTTGAGGTGTGTGGACACCCCTGTACAGCCTGCACAATTTCACTGAACTAATGTTGAGACCTAGTTTATTGCACCACTGTTCCTGATCAAACAGGGCCCGCTGTTCAAGCTAGCTGTCCTTGCTCACAGGTACGTTAAAGAGGATAAGAGAATTAGACCGATTAACTTCAGACTTAGGTTTGGCCTTTGGCTTCTCGTATTCCTTTGCAGCATCAGCAACTTTAGGCTTCATCGGGTTCTGGCCAGCCTTTATTGTGTTGCCAAGCTTGCTTGTGGATGCAAGTGGCGCTTCTCTAATTCTATTTTTCCTTGATGCTTTGGGTCCAACCTTTTGGATCTTCACCTTGTGAAAATTGGCCTTTTCAGTCAGTAGGACCCGAGTGTCCTTCTTACTGTCTGTGCCAAGTTTTGGCAGTGTGATGTTAGCAGGTGGGGAGCTGCATAAGACCGTGTTGGGACACAAGGGCGGCGTGTTGTTTCTGCTATCCGCAGACACGCTCTGTGTGACTACGCCAGGGCGACAATGTGGACAGATGTACCAAAACCACGGGCACGGGTTATTTCTCACAAACTCGTAGTATGCTTTCGGCACCTCTTTGTCGCAACGGCAGTGCACCCACCGTTTGCGAAAACTGCACTCGAACGCTGAGTCAGCTTTAGAAACAATGGTATTGCACGCCTGGCATTCGTCTCACTTACTTGGTGACGCCTTCAAGGTCTTATGACGTCTTGAGCGTTTCCTTTTAGGTTTGTTGTACTTCACACACTGGCTTTCAGTTGATGCAGGTGTAGTATCTTGTCCCCTAAGTATTGCCTGTGCCGCTTCAGTACTAGACTGCGGCAATGCAGGCGTAGTATCAGGACAGACGAGTCCTACACGTGTCTCTAGGATGGGTATGCGACTCGGGGTTGGTGTCCCTGGGTTTCTGCCTTCTCTGACTGAAGCCCTTGTGACAACAGAGTAAGGTGTTATGGTGCCATTTCTAAGGTCACTTTCCACAGACATATTAACTATCTCTAAAACTTATGCTGTATAGGAATGAGAGTGCAACAGTATCTACCCACAAGAACCAGAATAAGACTGAAAAAGTACAAGACAAGGAAAAGAAAAGGTTTTCGATTTTACCTAGTACTTTCTGGATGATCGGCTTCACAACAATCACGTGATAGACCAACAAGTCTTGTTTATCTGTGTAGGATTATTTTTGTCCTACAGATTTAGTCCTTCCTCAATGCTGACGACACAGAGTCTGGGCTTAACTATAGTTAAAACAGAATGACTTGACTTAAACTTTATCTGTTTCTAAAACATAAAATAAATCATACAATTACACCAAGAAAAATGTACAAATCCACTGTCATTACAAAAAAGGACAAAAACGTACCGAAGAGTATTGAGGGTACGGACAAAATGAACAGTCAATTAATTACATGTATACACAAATAGAGTGACAGACAAAAAAGAACATTCAAGGTCACATCACGTGGTGAGAGTTACAATAAATTGACCAATAATCGCGACAAGAAGGTCACATCATATTGATTAACTGTCTGTCATATAGTCTATCTATCTGTCGCGATTAACACTCCCCGCGAACGATCACCACGTTGACTTCTCGTACGCTTCTTATATCTTGTTCCACTCCTTGAGTTGAAGTTTTCAAACACAGTGTCCTGACGTGGCCATCCTGGTCATAGTACATCTGCTTAACTATAGCCTTTCGCCAGAGACCTCTCTGTGTGTCAGCACTGTTAACTAAGACGAGATCATCAGGTTGTAGGTTGTGCTTTATGTCCAACCACTTAGATCTTGTTTGCAGCATCAGAAGATATCCACGTAGCCATTTATGCCAGAACAAATCAGTCAAATATTCTGGAAGTAGTTGACTATAGTGTTGGAAGAAATCATATCCATACATAGCATTCGCTTTACCTTTATAATATTGTAATTTTCTTAAGAATTCACCAATTGCTGAACGAGCCGCAGTTAAGAGTCTTTTTGGATCCAAGGAAATACACAAATCAGATGCATCGTCCTCACCGACTACTTCATCTGTACGTACCATAGAATCGTCAGCTTCAATCAAAACTCGCAGAATCGCATAACACGCACAATAATGTGCTTGACACCATGATCCAATGTCATCAGCATTTTCTGCTGGAGAATAAAACTCCATGGAAGTTACAACTGAAGGAATCATTGACAACCAATTAATATAGACTACATCTGAGACATCGCCTTGAGCACAGTCGGTATTCAGACCGAACTGCTCCAGAACAAGAGGTAAATCAGATAAATTAATTCCAACGCACTCAGTTTGACACTCTTCAATTGCAGATGAAAGGTTTGAAAACTTGCTGTCATACGTTTCTCCTGCTTCACACCAACCTTTTACAGGACCTCCATTTATGACATATTCAGTAGTTTCCGTGTGGAAATTTCGTTTTCCATAACAATCACGCCGAAACATTTCACCTGAACCATATCCCATCAGTTCATGAAGTCCAACTTGTAATTCAAAGGAACTTTCAGCATGTTCCACGTACATTTGTTTGTCTTCATTACGTAGAAATTCTGGTTTAGGATCCTCGAGACGAACACTAAGTACATTATTCAAAGAAACATTTTTAAATCCATCAACTTGTCGTACATCATCATAGTTAGGAATATTAGTTCCAACAGGAATTCCAGAAGTTTCAAACGTAACTACATCCAAACTAGGAAGGTCTGGCTGTAAGAATTTATCTCTTTCATATGTAGAAGGCCATGGTAAATTTGTTAACAACCTTTCAGCATTATTCACAAGTCGTTGGAATTTTTTAGACACTGATCTATTTACAGCAGCGACAAATGATTCAAACCTTGCACGAACACCAAAGGGATCACGGTGTGACTCTATAAAACCAATATACTTTTCAACAACAGGGTTCTTATCTTTAACACATAACCTGAAGGCATCTTTGTGAGAGGCTACTGAGCCAGTGGTGAAGCTTTCAGCATACTGATGCCACATTTCTGATTCGATTTGGTTAAACGAATGTGCTTTAAAATCTTTACAACAATCGACTAGTAACTTCATCAGCTCACTATAGTCACCATATTCAAGCTGCAAAGATGTGTCCGAGGGAAGGGCATCTCTTAACTTCTCACGACGTTGACTTAGAGGGATTTGCAGTTCATGGTAACGTTGGGTTAACTGTCTTTGTTTTTCTTGGATAACAGGAGCGTCGAAATGACCTTCTGCAGCAAACGTGTCAGCCTGGACTTTGAATGCATCTATACGTTCACGATGAGCAGCTACATCAGATTCAAGCAAGTTGTGCCTCTTTTGTGCGTTCATCACACCGTTTAGATCACGACTGACATCCTCTGAGGCTATCTGAGCTTCAACATCATTCAACCATAACTCGACATCTTCTACGTTGTGAGCGAACTGTTGTTGTTTACTTGCTTGGTCTAAATTTTTCTTCTTGTCTCCCATGGCATTTACAAGATGAGACCAAGTTTCATCCAACTGTTCAATCTTTACTTTTATTTCTGGCGAGTTGTAGTGGTTTGCATTTAACAAATCCTGACCTGTCTTTTTATTATCTTCAACGCAGGATTGGTTCGCTTGTATTTCTGCCTCAAAACTCTGATGCTTCTGCACCTTTGTTTGCAAATTCGTGGAGTCTTTGTAACTTTCATCGAGTGCATTTTCAAGTTTTCTTGATATCCATGATTGCATTTCATCTGCATCTCTATCGAACATTTGGTAACGGTGGGAATCTTCAAGACGCTGACGGCGGTTCCGAGCTTTCTCCTTTAATGCATTTCGTCTATTTTGAAGACCTTCCTGAATCTCATGAACCTGCGCAGCCACATAGTGGTTTGATTCGATTAATTTTGCAGCGAATTCATCAAGTTGTCGCATCTTTTCTTCTTGTTCTAAAAGTGACTTTTCGAAGTTTTCATGTTTCCTTATGAGTGCTTCCACAGAATCGAGTGAGTCTCCCACATCTTTTATTTCTAGGAGGGCCTCTTGCTTACCAATCCAAGATTCCGACTGTTCAGCGTCGCGGTAAAAATACTGATGGCCCATACACTATTCTAGCTGTTCACGTCTTTCCTCACACAACTGCATCAGGGAGGCTCTCTCTTTCAAGGGTGGAAAGTTTAGCAACTATGTCTTCACTACAGGGATGGCCAACACTTAGTAATACCTGACCTTCTTGCATGCATGTATCGAAACTGTCAGCTCGAGAATTTATCTCACTGGTGTATTCCTTGTGTCGCTCTACTTGGGCTTCAGCACCAGCTACATCCTTTGGCAAATCATCCGTCGATATTAACGTCTTCATGTCATTCATCCAGATACTCACGTCTCTCCAGTCAGCCGAAAAGCGATGCATCTTGAATGACTCTTCCAGTTTACCTCTCCTATCTACAGCCTGACTTTTCAGCTTATCCCATGCAGTAATTAATTCGTCATACTTGCCTTGTATAGTGTCTTGCAAATCAGGTTGCTTCTGTGCAAGCGCTTTAGCATCATCTCCAAGTTGAACAATCTTTTCATCTGGGGCAGTCAAATCCCTTTCTAATGCTTCGTGCTTCCTTTGTAAGGCTTGGACTGAAGCAAGATCACGACCACAGTCCTCAATGGATAAAGGAATGGACTTTTCATTCACCCACGATATAGCTCTATCTATGTCTCTAAAGAAGCGCTGTATCTCATAGGCTTCCAGGCGCTTTCCTTGTCATTTTCTAGCCAGATCCTTCAGACGTTCTAGAGCTCCGCGGACCTCTCTGGGCTTTTCTATGACTAGGGCATCCTCAGGAAATTTCTCTTTTAGAAGTTCATCTGCCTTCCGATAGATGTCTTCTGCACGACTTTCTTGATTCTCGAGATCTTTTGTAAACTCATTGAACCCTTTTTGAAGTGTCTCAGCATGTTCCAAGTCTTGACCTAAATCCTCTGATGTTACGTAAGTTTCTTTTTCACGTATCCAGAAAAGTATCTCCTCGACTTGGCGTAAAAACTGGAAAAATTTAAGCGTTAGGTTAATAAGACGTGATTTTTCTCTGAAAATAGCCATAAGCCTTTCCCACAGGGCATGCAATTCATCAAGACGGTTTTTGATAATATCTGTTGCGTAGTGTCCCTGACCAATCATTTCTTCTCCCGCAGAATCCAGAGCTAACAGTGTTTCAGCATGAACTGTTACTTCGAACTCAAACTCTTGATGTTTCGCGATTAACAATCTGAACGAGTGAGGAAGATGCTGCTACAAAAATAGCACCTGAAGCTTTGGCAGTAGTTCGAGACAGCAGAACTTACCACACAGAGATTCTATATGTAAGTAATGGTTGAATTTAATTCACCGGCTAGGAAGATCAGGTTTCCCAAGCGGATAATTCACAAAGTAGGTATTTTCCGGTTATAGAGGAAAAAGCATGTCGTATTCAAGGAGCGCGCGTTCTACCACAAGAGATTTTGTTATCTAACTAAGCAGATACTTGAACTAACATAATATGGAGGCGAACGGCGATCATACTTCTGAGACCAGGCAATTATATAATATTATATATATCAAAGTAGCCTTGTCCACATAAAAGACCAAATCCCCAAAGATTCTCCAACTAATTGTGTCTATAAAATAAAATGCTTGGAATGTGATGCGATATACATCGGACAAACATCTCGAGAAATCAAGATCAGAAGAAATGAACACCGTAGTGCATCTTTTGACCACCGAGAAATCCTGTTGAACTACAAAGACTTGAAAAATCATCAGCCATAGGTCTACATGCTATAGAATCAGGCCACAAAATTGATTTTGACAGTATTGAAATAATCCAGAAGAACTTCAGAAACCATAAAGAACGTCTAATACCAGAAGAACTTCACGTCAAGTGGAATCAAAATTGCCTGAATAGGAATGATGGACTAAAACAGAATCTGACCTGGTTACAACACCTCCCTCCCCCCCATCAAGTGACAAAACGAACACGAATGTGATAAGCACTTTCATTATGTAAACAAACACTGTCTTTGTAATTTTAAACACTGATCTAATCCAACAATCCACACTTGATTTTGTTATCTTTACCAATTGACCAACTTGACAACTAAAAATGCCCCCAGACATACGAACGACGATCAAGTAAGTAAACTTTATTTTGACATCATGACAGACGTACTATTACCTTTGTTATTTGGTTTAGCGATATTCATTGCTATTTTTACTTTCAATATGTCCCTTTAACTTGACCTAAGTCTATTTTCCCACCCCCTAACTGTTTGTTATATATATGCTGAGATTTTGTAAATTCCGGTTTAATAATACTTTGATAAAGCTATTAGCATTAAACAGCGAAACGTCAGTAAAAACAATATCGTTTTGTTTTTCATTCATTGGGAAATACAAAAACCTTTATTATAATTATATAACACTGCTAGAAATAAAGCTATTCCACAAATCCGCCAAGCAAGGATGAAATTCGAAGCACACCTGGCTCAAAATGCAAAGGCACAACCTAAGAAAATTTTCTCGTACATGAACTTCAGGAATAAAGCATGCAATGGTGTCCCAAACCTGACTATTGACAATGATACAAACGAAGAAGATCAAGAAAAAGCAGAAGCAATGGCAAACTACTTCTCCCAAGTCTTCACTCAGGAGTCACCACTGCCTATAGGATCAGCTCTGGCTGCATCAGAAGAACATGGGATAGATTCCGCTGACATCGACCAAGGCATCGTGCTCAACTGCCTAAGGAAACTAGATGCAGGGAAATCAATGGGTCCTGATAATCTTCACCCAAGGCTTCTCAAGGAGTTATCAGCCCACATAGCCGGCCCTTTGACTACGATCTTCAAGCTTTCTCCCCAAAATGGAGTGTTATCGCGTGACTGGAAAGACGCCATAGTAACCCCTATCCACAAAGGAGTATCAAGACAAAGCCCTTCAAATTACAGGCCTATCAGTCTCACCAGCACTTTAATCAAGACACTGAAAAGAATAATCAAGAAAAGCTTTATGGCATATCTAGAAAATAGAAGCTTATTATCTAGAGCACAGCATGGCTTCCGAAGGAACCTCTCATGCCTGTCAAATCTTCTCACTGCAAGAGAAAGCTGGGGCAAATCCAGAGGCAACAGAAGACCCGTTAACGTCGTCTTCATAGACTTCAGCAAAGCCTTTGATAAAGTACCCCACAAAAGACTACTCATGAAGTTGGAAAGTCTTGGTATCAAAGGCAGCTTACTAAACTGGCTCAGGGAATTCCTCATAGATAGGAGGCAGAGGGTTAGGATCAACTCGAAACTCTCCTCTTGGACAGCAGTACGCAGCGGCGTGCCACAAGGCATGGTACTCGAACCTCTCCTATTTATTTTGTATATCGATGAGTTATCTCTGCTCACCGACTACCCTATGGTCCTATACGCAGATGACTTAAAAATCTGGAGAGAGCTGAAGGACAACAGTAATACATTCACGTTGCAAGAGGACCTCAACAAATTGTCAGAGTGGTCAAAAGAATGGATGCTCCCAATAAACGTGGCAAAATGTGCAACCATGCGCATTGGACAAGCAAACACGAGCTCCTATGAACTAGAGGGAATTACACTTCCATCAGCTCAGACTCACTTGGACTTATGTGTCATAGTTAGCCATTACTTAAAAACTACAGCACATTGTCGGGCGGTGGCTGCATGTAGTTTCAGGTCCTTATGGGAAATTCTCAGAGCCTTCACTAGAATCACCAGAGATATGTTCACCTCCTTATATACATCTCTGGTGAGGTCAAGACTGGAAAACTGCATCCAGGCCGCCAGCCCTTGTCTAAAAGGGGACTCACACATTCTAGAAAGGGTTCAAAGGAAGGCAACACGTATGGTTCTCGGAATGACTAATTTATCATACGAGGAAAGACTAGACAGTTTAAATCTCTTCTCCTCGTCATACCGTAGGCAGAGAGGAGATTTAATCACAATGTTTAAAATTTTAAATAATGACTACGGACCTGACCTACTCTCTCTTTTCCTTCACACCAGGTCGGAACACCTTAGAGGATATAGCAGGAGAGTTCAAAAGCCGAGAAGAAATCATATTGCTGTTGAAAACTGGTTCTCACACCGGGTCATAAACTCTTGGAACCGACTCCCAGAAGAAGTGGTGTCTGCAACCTCAACTGATTCGTTCAAGAAGGGTTTGGACAACCACAGAAATTTACTAGAAAAGGATTAACATAGGCTCCAAGCCTTCTATCCTCAACCAATAAATCTGAATCTGAATCCCCTATTTGAAGTGGCGCCACCTGCTCCACCTTGAGGGATTTGCGCGGTTAGGTTGCTTTGAGTTGGGGCAAATGTATTTGACGTGATTTTGGTTGGGTGAATTTATATAGAAAATGTTGTTTGATATTGTTCCGGCAAAGTTCGACAATAGAGTCCCAAGGAACAAACGCACAAGTGACCTTGAACCGACCAATCAGAAAAAAGGATGATTTTTGCAAAACATTTTACGTATTTTTACATAAATAAGCATGAAAAAAATCAAACAGGGTACTTTTCTCTAATATGAGTTAAAAAAATGTTCCAACTATTAATAGGAGTTTCAGTTTTGAAATTAAACCAATTTCTATACATGTATTCATCCAAATGACTGAAAATGACTTTGTTTTGTGATCCATTGATGGCTCGGATTCGATTTTTCAGTCTTCCCCCAAAACCCTCAATGGAATTGGTATGCGTTCCGGTGACAGGGTCGACGAAATCATGCGAATGGTTAACTCTATGACGTATATACCCGAGTTGCGATAACTGGTTATATCCCGCCCATTCATCGGTGTGTATGGTAGTGGCAGGCAAAACAAGCCTCTGAATAATAGGCACCAGAGTGCCCGCACTTCTGTCTGGAATCAATTCGATGAATCCTTTTCGAATTTGGGTATCATAAATTCCCAATACCCAAACGCTGTTGGCTCTAGCACGACCACGATTATATTTCTTCTTTATGAGCACTGTTTCGTCGACGTGAACAGTAACACCCACTCCTCAAAAAACTTGAGTAATATTATTCATCTTCCATGACGCTAAATCTCTACAAAACTGAAACCATTGAACAGTAGATGGTAGAGTATTTTCTGTCTGAGCGGCTGTTGACCTCACTCCGGATTTAAAAACCCAATAATTGCACATAAACAGGATTTCCGTCAACGGGAGTTTCGATTTTTCAAAGAAAGTCCCTAGAAAGCAATTAACTGAGACTGTCACTTACCATTACGAACGCTTATTCGTTTTCTGCAATGTGTACAACTAAAGACATACTCATACGAGTCACATGATTGACATTATTCGCAAATACCTTGACCACTTACATTAGGACAGTCAAAGTGACAATAAGAAGTCACAGGTAGATTTTTCAGTGTGACTGCAATGTAATGCTATTGGTCACTATTCTTAAAGTATCTAAGTTTATATACAAACATACACATGTGTGTATGCCTGTGTGTCTGTCTGGATTAGTGTATGACAGAAAACGCTTTAGTTATCAGGAAAATAATACTACCATTCTTACTTTTAAGTGTTAGCACTTACTTCTGTCTTCTGCTTGTAGGATGTTTTGAAAATATTCTACCGGAAACTGTAGATGCATACATGTAATTATAATTACATTAAGAAAAACGTATCAATTAATTGATGCGTTTTTCTGCATTTGAATTAGTTGTTACGTAATTTCGACATAAAAAGTTTACTACTTACAATTTATCAGTAACCTCCAGTGTACATTTAAATTTTCCATGGTGCCCCCTCTATTCGGATTTTTTCCCCATTCATAAAATTTGTCCCTTTATTGTCCCATTTAATCGGATTTTGTCCCCTTCTGAAATGAAATACACCCTTTTTGTCCACACATTCGTCGGATTGGGTGGCTATCGAAAAATTTCTTTGCAGCTCGCCGGCAACCTGCAGTCGGTTGTAAATTTTCCGATGAGCTTTCGGGCAGTACCTATTTCTGTTGCAGGAACCGAAGAATATGACTGTTATCGAATTCGTGCTTCTGCTCTTTTCTATGGATTTTTGACTGCTAAAAGTCAATGGAATCCATTGATGCAAGCAAAGATTGGTATTCATATATGGGCAGAAATTAAAATAATTTTTTTTTGCGAACACTCGCAACAGTAGCTGTTTTCTGCCAAAAATGTTAATGAAGTTAAATACACACAACAACATATCTTAGTAGTTGACTAGATTTGAAAACTAAAACATCGTCGTGATCAGGTACGTAAAGATATCTGAGGTAAGCGGCATTTTTTCCTATTATTGAGTTTGCTTTCATAGATTCCCTGCTCTTTGCGTTTGTACAACGACAATTCTTAGAATTATCTTGGAATCATGTAGACGTAGTGTCCGACATTTTTTGAAGCCATGGACGTAAAATTTAGAAGCGGTTGCTATGTCATCAATCTTGGCGAGTAACGGCTGGCTTCACAGCATATTCTTAAATGTCTCCAGAAGCAAATAGAGTCTTCAGAATCTATTAATGGTGAGAACAGGAGACCTAGCTCCTCTATTGCGAAACATATTATAGAGACAGGACAGAAAATTGACGTTTACACATGTTTAAACCTATCTATAAAATGTGTTTGGGTTTTATCCTAAAGTTTGTGGAAGCGCTGGCTGGCAATTAGGAAGTTTAAACCACTTTTATGCTTTCTAAAACAATTCGTCATCGCACTGAACCTACCTTCCTTGGTAAACTTTGTTTTGATATCAGTCAGGGCAGTTGTACTATTACCTCAGTTATTTGGTTTAGTGATCTTCATTGTTATTTTGACCTTCCATGTGTCTGCTTAACTTGACCTAAATTTATTTTCTCATCTCTTACCTCCCTTTAATTTCATATACATTCCAATGACAGTTCCGGCCACCTCATGGGGTTCATTGCTAAAGTGGTTCCCAGTATCGCTAATTTTGTATTGTGTTAAATCACCAATAAATGTATTCCCTATTCCTCAAACGGATATTCTACTTGTTGATAGTGAATATTAAATTTTGAGAATGTTGTGAGCTACAGAGTCTGGAAGACTAGGTTCATGTGTTATATTGAGTAGTGTATTTAGAAGAGACGTTTGCCTTTGAGTTATATTGTCGTTATTATGCAGTACATCCTTGTTCTCGTGATAAATTTGTTAGCAGTAATTATTGTCACCATCTACATTTTGGGAGGATGGTGTATAACAAAGCATACTAATGCAGTTGTCAAAGGTTCGAACTATCCGTTTGAATTAAAATAGGTGCTTACGTAAGGGAAAACTGATACTTAGAAAATCAAAACATCAAATAAGCGATAAAGTTATTAACATCTTTTACATGCAAAGAGTTAAATTTATATATTTAGAAGTAATAGTAACTTTTTGATAATTTAAGGGACGTTTTGTTTGATGGAAACAAAGGTGTGACAGCATAACTGAATGCATGGATAAGCAACATCAACTGGCTGGTATATACATATTTAGATGTAAAACAATCGGGCAAAGTGTCTCGAAGACAAGAGTAGAACAGTCTCCTGAAACTATTAATTTAGTGAGTAAGTAAATTTGTCTTTGAATTAAGACTGAAAGTAAACGGCATATTGGTAGGCTAAGTGATTACCATTATTCAGTTACGTTAAAATAAGTTTATCCAAGTACTATTTCACTCATAATTGTGTCTTTTGAATAACTTGGAAACATGGCGTTTACTTTTAGTTTCTAATTACTAAGTAAAGGTTGATATCTCTAGGGATTTCTTGATAAAAAGATTACATTGTCGCTTAAGTAAGTAAATATGTTCATATCTAGAAAATACTTAGGTTTGAAGTTGTTTTTTCTGCTACCACAACACCAGGTGACTCACTAATTACAGTCACAAAGTAAAACTAGATCTGCCAAAGACAGTGTGCTCCTGACTTCTAGATATCGTAGTGTAACGCGAAGGAAGAACTATATCTATAGGTTAATGGGATTAGACGCATGACATTAACTCAAAACTAGGTAACTACGATTCGCAGCCACAGAACACACCACCTTACAATCTATTCGTTTAATCGTGTCAATCAGTGTGACATCAGTTAAGACTAGAGAAGGAATACACCGATCATGCACATGGTCTGGGGTTTGGAAATGAAACATGTACACATATATTGTGTCAGTAACTGCAAATAGACTTTAACATCTAAAATTCATACTCCTTCTGTCTCAGTACTCCACTTAATAATAGTTCGATAGTTATTTACGAATGCAGTAAAAAGTATTTCATGGACCGAGAGAATCACTTGGTACTAAGCAGAAGTATGAGAAAGCATTTTTGAAAACTAATACGAGGTTAGCTTTTTTTTCTAATATATATGCACCTATCAACGCACTGAGAAGATAATCATGAATTGTTATCACAAGCATTGTATTTACCAAGTAGGGAATTTTATTACGGTCAAACTTCACAGCAAGTCTGGCATGTCATTGCATCAGTAATATAAGCATACTAATAGTACTACGGCCCGGAGTGAATAATCTTAAGGCTTCATACCAACAATAGATAAGATTTTATTTTGATAAATCAGTACAGTAATATTAACTGATGACGTCTCAAGCAGAAGTTATTCATACCAACAACTTTGTGGGAGGTGGATGTATTGAAAGACTGCTTGCAGACACTATGTATGACGACATCTAGTAGAATGTCTCGAAGACTGATAACTTGCAGTGAGGAAGACAAAAATGAAACAATTAGGATACACATAATGCATAAGATAAGTATTTTTGATATAAGTATAAAACTTGGGCATTTTGGTAGAGTATCTCCATTATGGATAAGATTTTATTTCGATAAATCACACAGTGTTGTACAGTAATATTAACTCATGACGTTTCGAGCACAAATTATAGCTCATAATCATATCAAGGCACTACCCACACAACTTTTTGCTTCATTTATATATGAGTGTTTCAGTTAAACCTACTACATGGACAAAAAATCACTAATCTCATTCACTTTTATTCACACTATTTCTTATGTCCGTGTTACTGACTTTTGGTTCATGGTTTCTTCTTCAGTGCATTTTAGCTGAACAATTTAAGGAATTGGGAAAATGCATAGAATACTTAGGAAACGGCATTAATAATTGTTTAAGCCAATTAACGTTGTGACACTAGGCAGCTGCAGCAACAAATGCTGACTAACTGAGTTTATTTAGTTGGTAATTAGCAAAAAAATATTTCATCAGATGTGTTTCGACTTAGCATCTAGGCTATGGGATAAAATAAGCTAACTCATGAGATATAACGAGACAGAGTGTGAGAGTTATCTCGGGTAAGAGGGGAAATTATTGTAAGATAACTCTTTTCAGTTAGACAAGAACTAAATGAAAAATACGATTATCATTTGTTGGCATTTCGGTGATTATTTCCCACTTTTTAGCATTTCGTTATACCTAGACTATAAGTCATTCTGACTGACTTTCATCATAGAAACTTGCACACAAGTGCACCTGTTCAAGCTATCACATTCTATGTAGCACACAAAGGTAGAGAAAAAAGAAATTAATGTAATGAGTATAAATGTGAGGGGGAAGGGATAGTGATAAGAATGAAATATAAAGGTTGATTAGATACGTGAGATTACACAAATTGAATACATCTGTCATTGACAACGATTTGGAGTTACGTCTCTACCTAACACTATACGTTTAACCTAATTATGACTCACTATACTATACTATGATGAAACTGAAATAAAATAAGGACGACAGTTGTAGAAATGAGCCTTGTATTACATCCTGCTTGGAAATATGAGTTCCCTTATAGTTTAGTTTCAGTACTAAGTGAATACAATGCAATCTGTAGGATTCAAGAAATCCACAAAATGATGTGCTGCCTTTTAAAATAACCCAGTTAGTGTTTCCTCAGAAAAGTGAGAAATGGGCATTGTGGTTGTGTGAACTCCTGCCAATGAAAACGAAAACAATTCTCGCAATTACAAGTTATAATTTTAGCTTGGTTGCAACATACAGCAATTGTTAAAAGACCACTTGATGAAAATCAAATCTATACAGGAAGTGCATTACATTTACATATGCACTTTTGATTTCAAAATGAAGTCTCCTTGACAAAAGTATTATTGATGTAGCGGTAAATAATTCCCCAAAATTATTAGCCACAGCATTCATCACTGAACATTGGATGCTGAACCTCACTGTTTAAGTCAAATTGAAGGCTTCCGGTCAAGCATCCACGCCATTTGGTACTCCGTCGTGTCATGTTCGTGCACGATCCGTAGCTAGTTAAGCAATCATCTCTCACTCCAATTCGGTCCCGAAATATATCTCGTAATTTGGACGATTAATTCTGGTGTTTTGCTGTGCCTTTGGTCTACGCGGCACGAGTACCACAGAAGTTGTGGGTACTAGATCTTGCGTCAGTATACTTTGTGCTATCCGTGAACGTCAATATCCTCAGCCTCTAAACTGTAAAAGCCTACACAGTTAACAAATTATCTCATAACACAAGTGAAAAAACTTGTGTTTGTCCTTAGTGAACTTAATATTGAGTCTTGTTAATTAATTCGTGCTTTACGAATTTTCATATGCAGAAGAGAGGGCAAGGCATTCATAATCTCTTGCTTCATGTGGAATTGCAATGCAATTCAATGCGCAATAGTATTTGTACGAATAATCTGAAAAATAAAGTCCCCCTCACCTTCTAAACAACTTGTCTTGATTTCAAATAAGGCAATAAATTTCTTTCACGTATAAGCCTAAGTTATGTCTATGAAATCTGAATATTGTAGCAATTAAATCTTCCCTCAAAATAAAGGCCACTTGAAACACAAGTTCACAACAATGCTACATATTATGACCATAGTGCTAATGTTTTTAGTCTTAAAATGATAAGCCCACAGTTAAGGATACATGAAAACAGAAATATGTGCTGAAATTGAGCTATGAATACCAACAACTACCAAACCAATTAAGGCAATAGCGTTTCAATAAATAGGCTGAATATACTAGTAGGATTCCATGAAAATTCCAAAATATACACTTAAATTTTGGACACCCTACCTTATCTAATGCACCACATTGCGCATTTATCAGCATCAAGCGACATTTCCTGATACTAGTGATGCAAATGTAACGCAGTTCAAGTACATTATGCTGCCGATATTATGTGCGTCAGAAATGTTTTTTATTGCGAAATTTCATTTAAAAAGCATAACTTGTTACTAAACCAACACAGCAATGGAAATGAACGCTAGGATGATCGGAGATATGCAATAAAGCCCCTCCACCATTGCAGCCCTGTTCGGATTACTGGAGTCACTGTGGTGTCGCATGGACCTAAACCACGGAGGGTTACTGATTAAAGAAGTTTAACAAAATGACAGTAACATGATCCCAGAGGCAGAGCAGACGGTAATACTCGGGAATCGTGTTTCCCTTAAAAAGTATGCGAGTTTTTGGTTGGCCACCTGCCATTATCTCTCCTACCTCTACTGTAGCAGCAGTATTTTGTGTTACTGAAGAAGGAACTGGTGTGCAAATTTGCCATGCAATCATTCAAATGTAAAAATGACCAGTCATCAGTCACTAGAATACAGTTTCTCTGTGGTGATAGCATGATGAATATCTACAATTAAGCGTAGGAAGTGGCTCATAGGATCGTTTTGTTGGCAAAGCTGGTTGTCTTAATTAAAATAAGTTCTTAATGGAAATTACAGAGGAAGAACAAGGATTTTGCACTAGAAAATAGTCGAAATTTCACATTAACCTGCAGTACCAGCTCATCAATGCATCAGGGTCAACATTATCAAGACATTTTGTTGAATAAAAATACAATGTAGTCATAGTATTCATGTGTGCTAGTGACTACTGAAAATCTTTCTTAATATTAATGAGGTGAAAAGGACTTAGTCATTACTTATATCCTAAAAGCCACACATGATCACAAATTCATACCCTCCCCATGCTAACTGCCTTTGCAGAGCTTTCAAATATTTCTGGAAGTCTCATGGAGTTTATTACATATATAATGTGTGTTCATGACATGCATATCAAACACGCACAAAATGAATGCAACACCAAAAACATGGGATTCAAATCATCAGTACTACTTCCATACAAAGAAGAAACTTCTGAAACGTTACGGGGAATTCTTAAAAATGCAGGAATAAAAGTGGCATTCAAACCCACAAACTCCATTAGAAATAAGCTGTGTCGGTTGAAGCATCCTGTGGAGACTACCAAACAAAACAATTTAGTTTATCTAATACCCTATTGGAATGATAGTCAGGTTGAATAGATAGGTCAAAGTAGTAGAACAAGTGCAGTCAGACTAGAGGAGATCAAAAGCCTAGCAAAATCTAGATTAGATGACAGGAATAAGAAAAGAAATCTGGAGAATAATTCAGCTGCAGGTAGCACTGCATTACACACAACCATACAATAAGATGGGATAAGATGACAGTTTTAAAATCTAATGTACCAGAGAGGGAGGGAGAGATTGATAGGCAAAGCCTCATTTACTAAGTCAACTGAGAGAGAGAGAGTACGTGTAATAGTAGGAATGATTCAGCATGTATCCCGGACATTTGAAAGATTCTACTACTCCACGACGAATGGGGAAGAATAAAAAGACTATAAAACTCAGGTTTCGAAGTTGTGTGATTATGAGCAATAAATTGTGTTCTAAACGCCAGTCAGTAAATAATACTGTTTCACTGTGTGACGTATCTTATTAGAATAAGAGAATTAATATGGAACTCATGTCTTTAATAGTGATTAATTTCAGTGTGGATTTCATGGTGAACCAAAATCACTTAGAGAATCAGTGAAAGGCAGGGAGCACTGGACACGTATTCTGCCTTGTAGAATTTAACTGAGACTTTTTATTTAGGATAGCGCTGGGTGCAGCAGAACTAACTTCATGAAATTATATTTCGTCTGACATATGGCATACCATTATCTTCATCTACGACTTGTAATTATAACAATATTGATGACTACAACTTCTGGTGAGTGTGAGGTGAGATATTAAGACACTAAGTACCGATTTTAGACGATATTGGCAGGTTGTGTTATATAGTGCCTTGGTGTACATTTTGAGGTTGCGACGGGAAACTGTCACCGCATCTGTGAATTTCCATGAATGTGCTTATATCTGGATCTTCAACAACTAGTGGGAGACAGTAAAATAGGTGGAGTTTCACTAAAAGAAGGTTGGATGCGAGCCGCGTCGGAGTATACGTAACACGCCCTAGATGCTCAATATGCTGAAACCACTCTTGAGCATTTAGCACGCATGACGTATAGAATGTAGTGGGAACTCTTGACAGAAAGACAAGTGAATACAGATTAAGGCCTAATGATATCAGGACTTTCTGCTAAAAACAAGTCACGTCAACATGACAACTCTGTTAGTATCACTGACCATTTGGCGTACAGTGATAAAATACATGCGACCATTACCATCCGATTCGGAATATATTAGTTTATGTTGATGCTATTTGGTCTTCGAAATGCTGCATAAACTATTCGAGAATTCATCGATAACTTACTGTCTGAACTAGAGCTTGTTAAGGCCTACGTAGATGACCTAATCATCACTGGCCCGGACATCAACACACATAAAGACCACATTCGGGTAGTGTTACACAAACTGAAAGACAACGGAATAACAGACAAAGGAAGTGCTTTTTTGAAACATAGACAACTGAGTTCCTATGGCACTGACAATACTGGAATTCCATCAATGTTCAAGGCGGTGGACACTATCAGACAATATCCACTATTCACTTCAATCACCCAACTCCAAAGCTTTCTAGGCTTGATTGCCTTCCATGTGCGTTTTATTCGTAATTTCACAGCTTCTTACTGACATGCTTATAGGAAAGCCAAAAGACTTCCAGATGCATTCAAAGACACTCTTTAACTAAAAGATGCAATTACGTAGGCCACTACCTTAAAATATCCGGATACATACACCTCTTAAACTAGTGGAAGATACATTCGCTAAAGATGCAGAAGCAGTCCTGTATCAGCTAGGTGTTAATGATCAGTCACATTCTTATCTAGACGTCTTACTCCAGCAGAAACAACGTACTCAATCTTTGGCAGAGAGTTGGTAGCGATAAACCACGATTGTTTGCATGTAGTTGAAGCATACTTACACAGAATTCTATTGGTTATTTATGCACAAGATGCGACAAACTTCGCAGTATCTCGTTATCCCGATGAAAATCTAAGGAAAACAACACAATAGTTTGGAGATAATTTATTGAATATACAAGTAAATAGGTAGTTATAGCAGTAATAAGTATGCATGGAACAATTTTTCTTACATATTAAGGAGAAATAAAAATAAATAAGATCATAATATAAATATCATTATCATGTTTATAAACTACAGTGTATTCACCACTACCATAGAATTTTATGGAGTTATTTTCCTGGACTCTTATATCCCAAAATCTGAAGATATTACAGTTTCGAAAATTATTCATTTTCATTGGATTCTGTAAAATGAATGAGAAAGCAATACATTTAAACAAATTATAATGAAGCATAGTGCTGTTGTATTCTTCATTGACTGTTATCAGTTAATATAATTCAGAGAATACCAAACGAATGTGCGAAACTTCCAATCTAAGCTGACAGTGACACAATGAGGTGCAACTCCTCAGTGAAATTGCACCATGGTTCCCCTCAAGGGTAAAAATGTTCACAATATGTCTACAAATAAGAGGATTTCTCGAAATGTGATAGGTTTCATCTCTCATGAGTTGAATCAAGCAGAGTACGTGGCAAATTGAACTGCTATAATTATATGAATTCGGCTTAGACGAACTATACGATGTATAGGTGACACTGACGTAACTGCTAAACACAATTAATCAGTATGAGTGGTTGACTGACAATCACTTGCTCAGTAGTGTGTCACGCATTACTCTTGAGAAATATCATTATATAACTGAAAACTTAACACCTAGTTATCATCCGGAAGTCAATCAATACATTGGATTGATTTAATTCCAGATAGATACAGTTTGTTACTTCAACAATCGTTTGTCAGTGGTACTCACTAACCACACCTGTGGTACAGGTTTTGACTCGCGCCAGACGCACTCCTAAACCTCGCTTAGCCAGTATATGACCGGCAAAATAGGAAAGTTGTACGTGAGGTTACCAACCTCACTCTAAAAAAAACAATCGGAAACTGAAACTTCAAGTCTCAAGTTTAAACCCTAGGTTCCACTTGGAACGCAAAGAGTAAAAAATAACAAGTAGCAAGGCAAACTTCAAAACTGAGTCATGCTTGCATATTAGTTTGTTGATAAGATGTATCACACAGTGAAACAGTATTATTTACTGGATGACGTTCCGAACAAAATTGATTGTTCATAATCATGTCATCAATTATAATCACACAACTTCGAAACTTGAGTTTTATAGTTTTCTTTGTTCCCTGCTATTTTTCGTAGACGTAGTAAAATTTTCCATATATCTGGGACAGGTGTTGAATCATTCCTATTACACGTATTCTCTCTCAGTTGATTCGATAAACAAAGCTTCTGTTATCAATCTCTCCCTATACCCTGTGACATTAGATTTTAAAACTGTCATCTTATCCAATCAGCCTATTGTATGGTTGTGTGTAGTTGCATGTAGTGCAATCTACGGCTGAACTATTCTTCAGATTTTTTTTATCTTATTAGGGTCAACCAACCTAGATTTTGCTAGGTCTCTATGTTCGGCTAGTCTGACTGCCCTGTTCTACTAGTTTAACCTATGCATTTGACCATACAATAGGATGGGGATAAAATGACAATTTTAAAATTTACTAATGTCACAGGGTAGAGGAGAGATTGATAACAGAAGCTTTGTTTCTTCACTTATGCATAGCCGAAGCTTTAGCTATACATGAACAGAAACCTAAATTATGTGTTCAAAAACGTTTTGTCAAACCCCTTTCTTTACCTTGGTCATAGTAATGTTCTTTCTAGATTTTACTTTATTTTATTTTACCACTTGAATTCTTTCCACTTCACTTCACATCTTCATTCTTATCGTAATCGTACTCCTAATTTTCTAATATTTTTAGACAACACCTGACATTTTAAAACATTTTTGATTTCAATTCACTTATAAAACAATCTTTAGATAAAGGAATAAGAAGACGTAATTTGTCTGAATCGTGTAATGTATTTGCGCAACACATTTCGAACAATCTGATCACACACGGACTTGTCATAGGAATATACATACATTACACGATTCAGACAAATTACGTCTTCTTATTGCTTTATCTAAATTCATAAAGGGAACTAATTGTTTTAAAACAATTTTTAATATTTTTGTAATTTATCCACTTCAACTCTACCCCTTATAACATTTTAATTATCGTTATTCTTATCACATATATGTATATTGACTGAGCAATTATTTAGTGCCACTTAATAACCTTTTCTGTAATATGAATACGACTGTACAGTTTGAAAATGAAGTCGTTGAAAAGAAATTTCTTAGCTGAACAAAACCTGTGTTTTTACTTATGAATAAATGGGTATTTTTCGTGATTTAACGGGAATGATTCAATACCTGTCCGAGATATATGGAAAATTCTACTACGTCTTCGAAAAATAGCAGAGAAGAAAGAAAACTATAAAACTCAATTTTCGAAGTTGTGTGATTATAATTGATGACATGATTATGAACTAAAATTTTGTTCGTAACGTCATCCAGTAAATAGTCCTGCTGCACTCACTGTGTGATACATCTCATAAACAAACTAATATGGAATTACTTACTACCACAGTGCCCATGTTAGATTACACATATTAGTCTGAATCATGGTTTTTAGAATTTTTGGAAAGACATGACCTTATGTAGAGTTGTGGATAAGCCTCGCTGATAAGTATCAAAAAGTGCGAAAGAGGTAATAACCGTGTTCCTGGAATCTAATTTAAGGAATTTTGTCAGATTCTACCGAGAACGAACTGTGATGAAACAGGTAATACAGAGAATTATCGGAAATTAGAAGGTATCAGTCGGATAGAATTTCCAACACACACACAAAGCCACAATAATCGCGACATTCCAGAATTTTACACAAATCAATGCACTTAATACCATGACTAGTATATGTATTTGTCACCTCCCCTATTCACAATATTAAAACTGATGTGCACAGTTATTATAAGAATGAAATGGAAGAAAATGGTCACCAACATCCCACATACAAACAATAAATGGAGGTGTAAACTGCTGCTTTCGACAGTAGACTGTGAATCATTGTTGAAATAGTCAGCATGACCATCTCTCATAGTAAATGTGTTTTTCTATTCGGTTAACAAAAGCATAAGCAACTGCTGAACTAAAATTATAATTACTCACGTATGATGCGTAGGGACAGGCCACATAGGCGGTTTGCGATTCATAATAATCTGTAAAAACCAATCAGTAGGCACTTTAGTCATTGTCGAAAAAGCACATCTTAGAGGAGTTGAAATGGATTTATCTAACGTTGCATTCTTTAATAATTGAGAAATTCGCTGACGCTCTTTAGGTCCCGTGATAACTGATTCATACTCTTCCGTAGTAGTGATAATAACTGCTTTTTGAGTCTATGTGGAAAATGAGAATACAAGTACAAAAATGAATATAGTCGAATGAGATAATCAGATTGCACAGAATCTATGCCATTTAAATTCAGTATTGGTTCCTATATATCATCATCTGTTGATTTCAGTAGTGCTCGAGAGACTAGTTTTGCACTTCAGTGAATTTAGAGGGTTAGTTGGAGTAAAACGCTAGTTTGTTAACAAGTACATACGCTACTTTACAATAATCCTAACTTGACTATTATTCAGTTATTACTACAACTCCTAATAGAAATCTTACTCCAAGAGACGGTAATATTTGGTCACAGTTTCGGATATACTTGTCAGCGCCTAGATATCTAGGAATACAGATATTGCACTATATAGTAATGAATAACAGGAAGGCATTTGCATTCACCAAATACTAAAATTCCCCTCATTCTGCTTTTGTTTTTACAGCGCTGTTGCAAGAATGAAAGAATGTGTCGCCTTTTAGTGTTGGTTCGGTCTTTGCAATTTCTACCTTTCCTAGATAACAATATCTGTCTCAACGCGAATATGTTACGTTCGGCTTAAAAAGACAGCTGATACAATATATATTTAAGATTAATATGACATTATAAACTCTGACGTGTTATCATCAAATAAACGAGTAATTAACTAAACTACCAAACAATGTAAAGCATAACACATAATTATGAGAACAACTTTAGATATAAAAAAAATAAATAAAGCAACCGCTTACCGATTTCTGCCTAACACGATTAATCAGATCGGCATCGGACATCCAATGACCTCCTGCCAACTCAGTAAGTTTGCATAAATCAGCAAAGGGTGGGGAGACATTTTGTGAAGAACAGAAGGACCAGCCTGATAAGAAATTGTCGACTTCACAAGTATTTTCTGCTCCATGTTTAAAAGATTCTGATAATCCGGAACAGCGCCTTAGTGATTGTTTACTCGACAATGGATAAAGTTCAGGTTTGACATCGTAATGTAGGATGAAGTCAAGTGGATCTAACAAGGAAGCAGTTAAATGATAAATTCACACACACAGCTAACACTCAATATAAATTTATGATAGGTTGAGTGGATTTCTGAATTCCTGCTGCAGCACCCGAAAACTACTTCTAAATCCTACAAGAAAAACTGAATTTCTTTTGAAATAGTCAGTAATGCATATATAATTGTCTGATTTAAGATGAAAAGGTGATGATTAAATGTTCATTTGAAAGACAGGAATCAAAAATGTTTTACACACAGGCTAACATGATATTAAAAGTCAATCTGAACGAAGAATATTCTTTTCAATAATTTCTCTTCAGGTTCTTACAGAATATTCTTCGTTCAGATTGACTTTTAATTCATAATATGGGAATTTTCGATACTATCAAATCTTATAACATGATATTGTCCTAACAATTAACTCATCGCCTTCACGAGCCCATAGGGCAGTCCGATTCAGATATCGACCATATTTAACTATGGCTCAATCTAAAAAATGTGGATTATCAGCGATAATGGCATAACTTGGCAATAGTTACATAATTTTGACCTTTGTTTAGTATTCGTGCCAATTCGGAGTTTGAGTCTGCCATTTCTTGTTCGGTTTTTATGCTTTTCAGATGGTCATTTCGTTTACCTTAAGTGTCTTATACATGTACATAGAAGACAGCTATATTGAAAATCCATAATCCTCAGAAGAACGAAACACCGAGAGTTTAAGTATTGTCTTCTCTTCTGTGTGCAGCATATAATGAAGCTAATTTGGAGATTTGTTTCCACAGTATAGCTTCCTTTCAAGTTGTGTGCATTCTTAACACTGCAAATAAAAGCAATATTATTGAATCTTCAACTACGAAACTAACCCACCAAGCATTGAGGCAGAAGCTGTTGCACACAAATAACACCATTTGTATTTGTTGTACCCATTCGAATAGAAAAATGCGTGATAAATCATTACATAATAACAGTTGCATA